>CM030361.1:286368459-286577652 GCA_017893485.1 Hemerocallis citrina
GAATAATTTGGACACAAAAGAATGAGTTGATCCACTATCGAACAAAACAGTAGCCAAATTCCATTGATATATATACTTCCTGTTTCAAAAGAGTTACAATTTTCATTTACACTTCTTCAAAAAAAACTTCAAAATACAACCAAAACTTATTACAATGATCCTTCACATACCAGTGATTACACCCTCATTGTTCTCTGCGTCTTCTTCTTTAAAGGCAAATACTCGACCTTGGTGAACAGGTTGCTTTCCTTTACTAGTGGTTCTTGATGCTGCCTTGCCGTTGCTCTTCAGCTACTGGGGGCAATTCGGCCTGATATGTCCTTCCTTCCCACAATGGTAGCACGTCTGAACGGTTCTCCTTTCATTCCTTGGGCACTAATCTCTGAAATGCCCCTGTTCCCCACAGAGGAAACAACTTCCTGGCTTGCATCCTCCCATCTTGTCACCTGTCTTTCGAAATTTTTGGTTCCTGCCGTGCTTCTTGAACTTTGACGCTGGGGCAGGCCTCTTCCCCCGGTTCCAAGTCTTGGTTCTCCCTTGTGGTGCTTGACCTTGGTTCATGTCCATCTTTGTTGTAGCCGCTCACCTTGCCAGTTTGTCAAACCTACATATGCCCAGAGATACCATTCTGGACCTCAACCCTGGTCTAAGTCCTTGCTCAAATCTCTTGGCTTTCTTCGTCTCCTCTTGAACCATCTCGGGTGCATATCGCGACAGTTGTATGAACTTGGTTTCATATTCTCTAACTGACATGTTCCTTTGCCTTAGATTGTGGAATTCCATCGCCTTTCCCTCCTGCACGTCCAAGGGAAAGAGTGTTCCCTGAATTCTCCAAGAATTCCTCCCATGTTATTGGTTCTTCTCCCCAGCCGCGCTTTACCGATTGCCACCACACCCCGGCGTCTTTCTCCACTAGAATTGTAGCCAACCGAACATTACTGTCTTCCGGTGTCATTAGGACTTCGAACACTGTTTCTACTTGGCGTACCCAGTCATCTACGGCGGTCGGGTCAGCCTGTCCCTCGAAGACTGGTGGCTTCATTCTCTTGAAAGATTCGACCATTCTGACTGGATCTGTAGCTGCGTGTCCTTGAGCGACTCCCAGTGCTGGTGGTGGTGCTGCCTGGTTTCTGTTCGCCTCCATGAATGCTCCTAGCATTTGATATAGTCGAGAAAGTTCTACTCCTATATTGAGGCCAGCGTCGTTGGCCCCGCTGCCTTCACCTTCTGTTTGCCCGCTTCGGCTGTTTCGGGTTCTTCGAGACATCTGAAAGCTAATTCTTATTACTACCTTGCCATAACAGTGTAAACTCATATCATACTACAAGTAGTAAAAATATTAGTTCTTCATTTATACATAAGAAAGATTACATTTAGCATTCCATTTGTACAACAAAAACACTACCACCATCGGTGTAGTCAAAATATTATAGCATAAAACATTACCCCAGGCATCATGCGCTAGCAGAAAGCATTATCATTTATACATCAAAATATCAAAACAGGACACCCTAAGATCTTTCACAGGGCTAGGTCACACATGTCCCTTACAGGGTGATCCCCTGTAGCGGAGTGCTCGACCGCTGTCAGCTACTCCAATTGTGTCTACTGCTGGGCAACCTTGGCCTGCAGCCCTCCAAGCCTAAGCTCTAGCTGAGCCATCCTCTCCATATGTTGATGCCTTATCAGCATTATCTTATTCGAGAGCCTCCTCTTCGACCTCTTCAGCCTAGCCACTTGCTTGTCAGTGGCCATCAGGGCATGGCTGCAATTCTCTAGGCGGTCCTCCAAGTGCCCATTCCATCGGAAAGCGGTAAGATCCCTAAACAGTCTGCTGATGGCTTGCTCCATGGCAATGGGCTGTAGAGGTGGAGGTGGATTAGCTGGAGTACCTACTGGACCCGGTCCAGCCTGGGTCCTGTTTGCCAATCCATTGTGCGCATCCGCCATCAGTTAGGAGAAAACAATACGAGAACTAGTTCAGATATAGAAAATTATAAAACATAAGTTGAAAAAGAACAACAATATGAATTATAACAATCTACTACTAGTTAAACCCGACGCTCCTAGTGGCATCCAAGTCCATTTTCCTATTATATTGGACTATAGTTTGAAGGTTGCTCTGATACCAACTTTGTAGCGCCCTGAATCCCTACAATGGTGATTCGTGACATAAACCAGAATCTTTCTTTCAAACAGTCACAATACAAAAAATACACGAAAAATTTAAACAAATTTTATTCCATGATGTACAAGTTCAAGTGTTACAATTATACACTGCCTCAGAAATTACAAATCAGAGTTTTACAAAAATAACCAAAATGTAAAGGATGGACACTTGATACTGTCACTTGGGCACACCATCTGGCTTGGGCTTCCTGGGCTCCCTGGGTCGGCAATCTAGCACCTAAAAGAGTGGTCACGTCAGTAATTCTACTGACGTGAGGCTGATAAAAGCAGCGATCTCCAAACTAGACAATCAAGGTTGGAAGCAAAAAGAATGAGTGACTAAAGGAAAGGAAAAGTGGAGTCGGGTCAAGGTGTCCTGTGTGTGATATGCCCTAGCGATCTAATGCATAGATTAAGATGTACTTAGTCTAATGCAAGCAAGACTTTGGAAATGTATGCATCCCATACTACATACTTTCCAAATCAATCCGTTGTCTCCATGCTCAGGCTTTTGAACCCTCGCCATGCAACCTACTCTTATACTCGTCCTGTTCCTGATAGATAGATCGTGGTTGATGAGGTTGCAGATTAATCGGCCCCCATCCGTTTCTGCAGTTACTTAGTGGTGTCTCAGTTTGCCACTAGTGCCCGACGCCTGGACCCCACTCAAAAGCCATGACGAACTTGAAGATATACCGCAGCATACCTATGGCACCGAAGATTCATAGGACCGCAGCCCATATGATCCATTCGTGTCCACCCGCATAGAACTTGACGGCCTTGAAGGTCTAATCTCTCTATCCGTCAGGAAATCCCATCCCATTTTTACTACGGTACTTTAGGAATCAATAGTGCAAGATACGCACCGCAGCACGTATCCCTAATGGTAGGAGAATACATCACCTGATTATTAGTTCGCTAGAAACTAATGCAGTTATAGGTGATGACAAAACTAACTAACATTAAGTCTACCAAGACATGTTACAAGGGCATGATCACCAACTTATTCCTAGTCTAAGTTTTGCCTAGTCTCAAACGGTTTTCCTACTAGAAACCCTCGTTCCTATATATCAACCTGCGGCTCCGGCGACGCGATCACTTGTTCGCCACTTCCCCCATTTAGTCTCATCCTCAACTCGGACCGTGATCATCTCCCATGAATTCGTCGGTACCCGAGTTAGTCACTTTCAATCGTTAGGGCGGAAGTCCCCAAGTTGGCCTAATGGTTGATAAGTGTAGGCAACTAATTTAGACAAGGTCGATGACTCAAATGTCGTTCAAGACTCTACATGTGTCTTAATCACCCTTAGACACAAAATAACCAAGTATTGGGGAATAAGAATGTAACATCCTGAATTTTCATCTATAATTAAATGTGAGTTTGTTTGATTTCACGTGTTTTGCACGTGCAAATTTATGTACATTTTTCCTTAAAAATTATTTATTTCTATCATGAACAAGTATTTTATTTCTTCTCTTTTTAATTAAAGCCTATTTTAAATCTCCAGGCCTAATTGTTAATTCTAGCCCACACTAATTAATTTAATTATTTTAATTAATAAGCCCATGGATTTTTAGCCCTCCAAAACAAGCCCACTAGTTTATTCTCTTTTTAAATAAGACAACTTGTAGGGTAGACTTATTTTTGTAACAAATTAATTAATAAACATGAACAATTAGTAACTAGGGGTGCATTGTGTGACACGTGCATTGCACTTGCACGTGCCAATGCTAGGGAGGGGGTAGGCCGGATTACACATGGAGAATGGGAGAGGTGGAGTGAGTGGATGAGTATTTATGTGTTCATGGGTAGTTCTTCTAACTCCCTAATGTATCCTAGCCTCTCATCTAAACTCATCTAAATCAATCTTAGCTCTCCATTTGAGTTTGAAAAGTGTATAAACACCACCTCATCTTCTTCATGAAATGCACTAGAATATTTGCAAGAGACAAAGAAAGAAAAGAAACAAAAAAGAAACAAGTTGTGAGTAAAAGATTGAGAGTAGTTGTGAGTAAAAAGATTGAGAGTTGTGTGGTGTGTTCTTTCAACTATTGGAGGCCGGCCTAGCATTCATCAAGGAGAGGAATGGCTCGGGTTTCATCTAGCATCAAGGAGGAGAAGGCTCATTTTCTTGGCACAATCTAGGTGGAGAAGGAACCGTTTGTGCGTTCAAGGAGCTTCCTAGGAGTTTTTTCAAATTGTTTCTTCATTAAGGTGGGTGATTTCTCAAGATTCTAAATTAGATACCATGCTAGGATTGAAATTGTGAACATGCTAGAAACAAGTAGGAAAGATTGCCCTTTATTTGTTTGAAGAGACTAATAAGAAAAGAAGCTCTAATTGATCTACATGAAAATTGAGTAAAATAAATTGAAATGTATTATTTGAAATATGTTATGATGGTTTGTTAGTATAATTGCATGCTAGAATTGATGAATTATGATTTTATGAATAATTTGCTTATGAATGATTGGTAGAATGCAATATGTGAAAATTGTGCCTATGGATAAATTATAGAATGCAAACTAATACTCATGGATTAAGAAATGGATTAGTTGTGGTAAAAAGTGTGTTTTAATTTTCATATATGAGTAATATTATAGTCTCTAGATTATCATCCATGTTGCTCCTTGAAATATAAGCAAAGAATTAGTTGTAAAAAAAAGGACTAATTTTAAGAGCTTGATCTCTGTAAGGAATGAAAAGAGTGTATGAACACATTGGGAATGAATGGAAATTTTGTTGATGAAATATTACACTAAAGAGAAATATACCTATGTCGAAAATGTATTCAAGATCCATTTTTAAATGAAGTAAAGAAAAATAGTGTTTTAAAAATGAGTTTTATACAATTTAAGAACGTACAAGTTATTGTTGTTCCAAAAGAATGTAATTAGGAAAAATCTAGATTTTACAAGTACTAATAAAGTGGAAAAAATCGAGTTTTCTAATGAGAACTAGAAACGGTACAGTCTGACAAAAAACATTTTGATCGATTTTCTATACGGGTTAGTCTCTCAGACCTACTGGTTAGTGGGTGCACTTTAGTACTGTTACTGTAGCTCAGCGGAGCACTTGGTCTTGGGTTTGAGTGTCGCTAGAGACTTTTTTTTTTTAAATATGATTTTTACTCAAATACCGAGAGCCAGAACTTGAATATCAATTAATTCCTCCATGTGACAACTAGTCGCTGTGGTCATTCTGGTCTTCGGGTGCGCCTGAAGGCGGTTATTGTTCATTGGGCGGGGGGTTTGGTTCTGTGTTCGATCCAGCCTTTGACCAAATTTTTTTAGTTTTTTATTTTTTTTCGTCTTCATATTTTGATATGTCTAAGGTTTTTAAGTGTTTAAAAAAATTGAGAAAAAATATTAGAATTATTCTAAAAATACCTAGACTTGATGAAAATTATTTTCATAATATTTGACCTATTATAATGAGAATTAGAAGTAAAATTCTTGAGAAGAAGAATTAATAAGTTTTTTTTAGAATGTGATTTCTTGGAAATTAAAGATACAAATATTTTGTTGAACATAGAGAAATTTGTGAAGAGTTCAAAACTGAGATTTTTTTGACGGGTAAAATATTGAGTAAAACTTCACATAAGATTGTTTAAGATATGCAAATTGTGTATGGAAAATAAAGTAAAAGAAACATGATGAAATGTGGAAATTGTGAATATGGATACTCTCATTTTAATGTACATGAAACGAGAATTGATACTAGAGTTTTAGCTAAGTCCTTACATCGGCAAGAATGAAATTCTTGACAAGAGAAATGTGGTAAATAAAGACCATGTTTAGGTCACGGTTAATGATTGATGTTTAAGACCGATGTAGAGGAACGCTAATTTATTGTATTGATTTTTATTCATGATTCAATTATCTAAGGATTAGACACATAGTGGAGATGTGTTGAAAGTAAGAGAAAAATATAAGTATAAGGGTCCTTGGATCTACGGTGTGAGAGTGTTCACTGGATGTCCACATGATGCGTCATGCTAGGGCGTGGATACTACTCTAGGATATCGTACCGTCAGCGATGCTTGTGGGGTGCTCGGTGACTACGTAGTGCCATCGTTCCTTGGCGGAGGCGAATTGTCCATAGGATACCTGCATGATGCATCATGTCAGTGCGTGGGATTCTCTGCAGGATGTCTAGGCATGGGCTCGTAATTCATAGAACAGCTAGGATACTTACCGTAGTTACCGTAGTAGTTTAACTCATGGCGAGGGAATCAACCCTACAAGATGAAGAATGATTACGGGCTTGCCCTCGGACCTATGAAGTATGGGATGCATAGAATCCGAACAAGTGTGCATTAGTGTCAAGTAATATAAATAACTGCATTAAGGACTAAGTGCACAACCACACACGACATCAATAGGATAGTCCCCTTGGCTTTGTTTGTGACAAGTGTGTGCTTTGTAAGTAAGAAAAATTGATGTATTATATTCTAATGTCAGTTGTATGCAACTGACGTGTCCACAGTTTCTATGCAGGATAAAGCGATGACAAGACTAAAGAATTAATGCTACTTAAAAAATGTTCAAGTTGTTGTTTAATTCATGTATCATGTTGTAATTTTTAATTCCGCTGCGTTGATGTAATCTCTGTTGTAATAAAAGTTTTTAATAACTTGTAAAATTGTACGAAGTGAAGTGTAAAGATCCCATGGAACTTCAAATTCAGTCTTATTTGGAATTCGGGGGTGTTGCAAGGAATACCCCTAACTTCTCAATTAAAAACTTGAGAGTTGAGAAAAAGTCACACATATGCAAAATGACGACTTCTAAGGTTGGCTGGATCTGTCCAGCACTTTGAAAAATCATATCAATTACTACACAACTTGGAATTACAAGTTTCTGGGTTTTTTTGGAAAGCTTAGAGTCTTTACTACAAGTCCCTAGTTCATCACTTTGGCAAATTCCAAACACATTTTTCCAGAAAATCACAATTGTACAGACTATGCAATCAACACCCGGTATTGAACACACTATAGTCTAAATTCCATATAAAACCAACCCCTTATCCAAAGCTAATGAAATTTAAGAATATATAACTAGACATACACCACTACATTGTGTCCTTAAATTGCATCTTAAATCCTACTATGCATAGAGTTCTGACTCTTCAAATACAGCACAAAATTTCCACTACCTTTCAGACAAGGTTTTTACTTCTACTTACAATTTATTTTTGAAACCCTATCAAATGTCATCTAAAAATTCTAAAATTTTAGAATCATGTTATAGATACATATAGGAAGCTACTACAAAATTTTCATTGCAATATCATGTACAAACAAATAGTTATGCATATATGAACTTCAGTCCCCAAACAGACAACTTCAGTTCTGTCTTCTCAGACTAGTTGGAAATTAGCAATTTTTTGAGGTATCAAAAAACTTCAAAAAAAATTAAAATTTGGGATTATGGTTGTAGACACATACAAGAGAATCCATGAAAATGTTTAGCTAAAAATACCCAACCAATATTTAGTTATGATTTTTGGAAGTGAGGACAAAATTTCTCAAAACAGCAACTTTTGCAGTTGGCTGCTGTCAGAAATTAGGACTGGTGTTCGGGCTATTAGATGACTTCCAAATATTATGAAAAAACTCATGTAAGCTCTATATTCATAGAGGAACAAGCCCTATAAATTTGAGTTCAAAATTCCCAACCGTTTATGATCTAGAAATTTCTAAGTTGCACACCAAGTTAATGTTTCTTAAAAAAAAGTCTTGAAAAGGAGTTGTTCTACCATAAAACTTTTTCTTTTCTAAGCATATCCATATTCATACATGGGAATCGAGTTTTTCTTAGCTACTTTTACATGCTAACATCATATACAAAAGAAAAGACTAATCTTTTAAAGTTTAGAGTATCACCCACTGTTGTGTTGTAAGAAACTCCTTGCAAGCTTTTCCTTGCTCCTCCTTCTTCAAGCTTTTGCTCCTCTAAATGCACCCTACACTTTACTTCTACTCTTCTACTACTACTAAAATATCTCTTCTTTTTTTTTTTTTGCTTTTCTCCTCTTTTTTTTTGAAGAACAAGAACTAGAAAAAGATGAAAAGATGATGAGAGAGTGAGTGAAGTGAGCATTTATAGGGTGAAGTGGGAGTTAGGGTTTCCCCTCTTGAAGCTAGGGCCAGCCATATGGGTGTAGGGTGAGGATGAGAGAAGAGTGAGTTAGTGGAGGTGAAGGGGTGAGATTAATGCCAGCACACCAAGACTAGAAGCTTCAAGAGTCAACTTGAAGTCCTCATGAAGAGCCTCACATGGGACAATGGTCCCCCCTTGGATCTCATCAAGATTGGTGCTAGGGTTTGATTAGGATAAGGGTTAGTTTTAACCCTATGTTACTAACCCTAAGTCACCATAACCTAACCCTAACCCTAGTGCAAAAATGTGCATGGTTATTTAATTCAATAATCAAGCTCCAATACAATTCAAGTCTTAACTTGGTTTATATATATATATATATATATATATATATATATATATATATATATATAATAATAATAATAATAATAATAATAATAATAATAATAATAATAATAATAATAATAATAAATTTTTTTGGGATATATATATATATATATATATATATATATATATATAATAATAATAATAATAATAATAATAATAATAATAATAATAATAATAATAATAAATTTTTTTGGGATATTACAAATAATAATAATAATAATAAAATAACAAAATAGGATTTGTATTACAATATAAAAATTATTTGAAAATAACTACAAATACAATTAATGAATAAAAATGGACTTTAATAGGAGATCCAAAATAAATTTAAAAAAAAACTGAATTTAAGAAAACAGAAAATTTTATAAAGAATCCAAACACAGAAAATACAGAAAAAATATGTATAGGTGGAAACAAGGGTTACATTTCTCTTGGTTGTGCCACTTAGTTGTTAGTCTGTTTTGTGACTATGCTCTTTGTCTTGTTGATAAATGATTGCGGAATGGGGGAGAAACCACGAGGTGACAAAGTTGAGCAGCTTCGTAAACGGCTATGCATAACAGAGTTAGCTATCGATCGTTTGTGTGTTCTGCTGGAAGATGAGTGGTTGGAGACCGTTCACCTCAAGTTGATGCTTATTGAAAGGGACTATGAGTTAGCCCTCCTGCGTGTTGTTTACCTGGCCGGTATGCCCCTGTCTCCCAAGGTGACAAAAGACAGTGTTGGATAGTATGCTATACTTAGAGAAGTGCTCATTGAGAAGGATCTGGAGCTAGATCATCTCCAAGTGAGGCTTGACAGGCTACGGAGGGCTAGTATTTCGCGCACTGTTGGTGTGAAAAATTGCATTACAGCTAGTGCAAAAAAGGGCACAATGGTTGGTGGAACTAAGTCCGCTGTTTGGGAAGCAGCCTCGACTACGCAAGTACCCCTTCTTCCTCCTGACGATGCTCAGAGTGGGGTGACTACCTTGTCGAGTTTGGCTTCCACCCGTAGAGGATCGCGTGCATTGAGTCCTAGTACACAGACCCAGTAAGCGGGATCTGCACTTTCTGCCACAGACATAAGTGGCTCGGGGGGTGGGGGCGGTGCCCATCCAGAAACCCACGAAGAGGCTTGTGTCTCTTAGGAAAAACATTCCTCGCCCGGGAAGCTAGAAAGATAGTTTGTAGATCAGATTGTAGAATTACTATGCCACTTAACGCTTCGGCTTGCCATTATAATGATTCTTTCACTTTCAGACTCATTGTAGTTTGATGCTTATAGTATGGCTAATAGTTTTGTACTTGTAAATATTTGTAGTGACACTGGATATGAATACATAGATTTGCGATAGTTCCGTGATTTAGAGAATCCTTTCATATGTTTGATCTTCATTGTGTAACTTGTTGTTGAAATTGATGAGCCATTGATTGGTTTCTTTATAACTAAAGAACAAGGCCTCAAAATTGTTGTTTGTAGCTAACAATCAGTCGATTGGGTTCACGTGATGTGCATTGTGTTTGATAGAGTTAGAACTTTTCCGTCTTGTACCCAGCTGGTTGTAGAAGAAACTTTGAGGAAGAGTTATTTTCCAAACTTGCTATGTGGGTCCTCCAACGAATTTTGAGAGTCACATCAAATGGCGAGTTGAACCCCAAATGTTGTTTTCGCAAGTTTTATTGGAGTAACTATAATCAACGATTTTAGACCTGTAACCCCTGTTTTTCATTTTATGTATTTTGGAGTGTATTTTTCATTTTTGGTGTATTTTACCTCTCTTGTATTTTTCTGAACCGTATATTGGATTTGCTTTCAATATATATTCATTTTATTGCATTTTGAGCTCCTTGTGTTGTTTGATCGTCGCTTTTGTTCATTTTTCGTCATTTTGATTCTTTTTCCTCATTTTGGCCTCATATCTTTATTTTTCTATTTTCTTGGTGTTATGGTGGTGTTTTGGTGGAATTTTCCTTTTCCCATTGTTTTATCCCCTAATAAGATTTCCAAAGCCAAAAAAAATCCCCAATCCTAATTGCATTCCTATTGTTATTTGACCCAAAATCCAAAACCCATTTGTATACCTATTACTAGATACTAATACCCACAACCATTAACCCACATTTAAACTCCTATATATAAACCCCTAACCCTAACCCTATTTTTTTCAATCCTTTCACAACCGGCCTCATATTCACTATCCCTCTCTCTCCCGGCCTGCATACACCTGAGCCCCCAATCCCGGCACCCCATAGCCGACCAGCACCTACTCCGGCCACCTCCACCTGGCCGAACAACCTACATCCCCACCTTCGGCCTACAATACAACCCGAGAGTCCCCTTGCTTGTTTCCCGACCTCCATACCACCATACAATCATCAACTCGTGAGTCAATCTCTTCTCCCGTGGTGTTCTCAAAGTGGGTGCTTGCCACCTTGATCGTCGTGGCTTCAAGGATCGTCCGTGTGGAGATTTTGTTCGTTGTGCTTGGATTCGTTGATTGTAGTGGATTTCGTTCGTGGGTTTTGCTTCTCTTCGTTTTTGCATCGTTCTTCATCCCCAAATTAAGGCAAGTAACTTGTACTCCAATTCATTTATTTGATACAAGTCAAAAAGTTTACCTATAGTGTAGTTGGGTCTAGAGACAACCCTAAATTGTGTTTTCCTTAATGTGTTTTGTCTCTATTGTGATCATTTGGCCATAGATGACTCATGACACAAAATCTTGATATGTGATAACCTAGGAATTGCCTAATTCTTGATTTTAATCATGTATGTGCATATTTGTGTGAATTTGTATTTGGATTAAGACCCATGTGAAATAATAGGTGAGGACATGTTAATAACCCTAAATCATGATTTTTAGATGCTTGGTAGGTTGTATTTCAAGTTTGGATGTGTTTGGATCAATATTCTTGAAGAAATGTTGTTTTTGTTTTGAAGGGGGAAATCTGTATTTTCTGGATGTTCGGTTTTGTTTGCGGTTTTCGTCTATGCTACAGTTAGTATCTTGATTCCGGTATAAAATATGAGTTTTAGATAATTTTATCTATTTTCAAACCCCACTGGTTTTGCTTGATTTGGATTTCTTATGACTGAGTTATGGCTGTTTTAGTACAGAGGTGTCGATCTTTTCTAGATTCTGTTTTTGGTTGATTTTGATAACAAACTATTTTCAAGAACTATGTTATACATATTATTTTGATCCAATATTTTGGTCAGTGTTTCTTTATGAAGTTAGGGATTACCCAGAATTTTGGAGAACTTTATTGATAAGTTTTATGTGATATTTCATGCTCGTTTCTAAAATCTACTCGTGCTGTATTTTGCTTGTTGTTCTATCAAGAACCCTATTTTCACTATGATTTCTTATACTGTATGAAAAATGTATGAAATGTGAAAGTAAATTTTATCTATTTTCATATCCCTTTGGCGGAATTGGATTTCGATTCACTGGTTGCGAGATATCTTAGTTTTCGTACAGCAGTGTTGAGATTTCCGGATTCGCTAAACTATGTTTTCTTAATGCTTTGGTATTTTTGATGACTGATCTATTCTTACTAGAATATTATGCAATTTTATATTTTGATTCTAGTCATATAGGGGAATACCCCAGATTTTTCGTGGATTTATTTGATGAGTTTTAATGCTGTTTTTCTGACTGAGAATTCATTTTCCTGTTTTTTGAATGAACATGTTTTCGAAACTGTTTTGAGTTATGATGTTTTGACATACTATGTGACTTATTTATACTCGCTGGATTTGTATGGATGTCTATTTTTCAGATCCTTCGACGGATCCATAATTGCATTTCTGTAGTAACAAGAATCACTGTTTTAGTACTGTACTGTCATTCTGTCCTGATTTGTATGGATGTCTATGTAACATACACTGTTTTGCTCGTTTTTGTGACTGTATCTCATCTATGCATACTTATTTGTTTCCCTGAACCTAATACTGATTATACCCTGTTAATTTGAAATTATTTCGCACACATTCATGTCTGTTTGATAACCATAATAAAAGTAACCAAGCCGGGATTTATGGGAAAGATCTAGTAGTGGAAAAGCATAGAAATGTGTACTTAGAAGGGGGCTCGTGTTTTCCATATGATTATCTGTTATCTGACCCTATCTACATTACTTCTTATATGAAGGTGTAGAGGAGAAGAGAACCACTAGCTTCTATCTGTCTGTCTGAATCTGTTATCTGACCCTGTCTACATTACTTCTTATGGGAAGGTGTAGAGAAGAAGAGAACCACTAGGTTCTATCTGTCTGATCTGAATATCTGATATCTGTCTGAACCCTGAGTACACGGACCTATATGATTCCCTACGAAATCTACAAACGTAACTGTTTTGAATGTAGCAACCATGAGATAAAAGTATGGCGCATGAAGTGCTACCTAGATAGTAATCACACTAGACTTATAAGAACATGACATCTGTATCTGTATCTGAAATCTGAGTCTGAATCTGATATCTGTATCTGACTATCTGTTATCTGATTATCTGATTATCTGTTATCTATCTGACACTACCATGTGACACATTACTTGACACTATCTGTATATCTGTTTGCATACTATCTGACACTTGACACTTAACACTTGACATATGTTAGTATACCATGCTAGTTTATTCTGCCATACCATGCTAGGTCTCTTCTACTATTAATTGGATCTGTTAGTTTTCTCCATGTGCTTGTATCCTACATTATTTGTGACCCGCGACTTGCAATTGACGGATACTTATTTTCTTCTTTTCTTCTTCTCCTGCAAATTTACTAATTGCAGATCAGGATGGTCAGCTGCCAGAAGGTATTGGCGAGATGATGTATTAGTGCTGGAGTTCCTGCTTTATTATTATTATTAATTGTTGCTTGAACATTGAATAAAAGTGTATTTGGTTTATTGGATATTATCTGTTTTTGGGCGATGTGACCCAGGATATTTGTTTCTGTCCAGACTCTAATTTTTTTGAGAATATTGTATTTGTTTTCAAGTAAATTTCTGTTGGTAATTTGTTTCAATTATGCATGTTGGTTGATACTTTGCATCCGACTCTGATTATTTCTGTGATATGTTGTAAAGATTCTTGAACAGCTTATAGATGATGAAAATTATTTGCTGGGCTTTTGTTACGTATCCGTATTCCGTATCTTTTTGTGAAGCGGGGCATGACAAGACCTTTAATATATCTTTAGGGAATTTTAACTAGTTTCAGGAACAGATTGAATGGCGAGTTGAATTCTGAACGTGCTTTGTTGCCGATTGCTAAAGTAACTCCGAGCCATGAATATGGATTCTAAACTTGTTAGTTTAGGTATTAACAGGTTGCAGGAGTATATAGAATGGTGAGTTGAACTCTGAACTTGTTTTGTTGCAAGTTTCTAGAGTAACTCCGAGCCATGGGTACGGACTCTAAACCTATCGTCAATGAGTTAACTGGTCGCAGGAATATGTTAAATGGTGATTTGAACTCTAAACTTGCTTTATTGCAAATCTATAGAGTAACTCCGAGCCATGGGTATGGACTCTCGACTCATCTTATAATTAGCCTTTAATGAGTTTTTGGTGCCATTTTTGTGTACAAGTTTGCTTCCTTAGAATTGCACAAAATCTTTCAAAAGATAAACGACTAATTTTATTGAGAAAATAAATAAGTGGCTGCTCTAGTGGTTGGCCGTTATTATATGCAGTGACCGGTAGTGAAAATAGTCTTTATTGAAAGAAAAACTAAACGACTGATCTATTGGCTGGCCTTTATTACAAGTTAAGAAAATTTCTTCTGCTACTAAGAGAGGACATTTTATATGCCCTCGTTATACTTTATAATATGCTCGACATTCCAAGTTTTTGGTATCTTCTTCCCCCCAGGTCTACAAGTCGATTTGACTTCAGGCAAATCACTTGGGAGACCTCGTACGACTCCTCCCAGTTGGGAGCAAGCTTTCCCTTCTTTCACGGGTCAGGGATTTATAGTTTGCGCAAGACTAGACCCCCCCCCCCCTCTTACATACTAGTGGGGCGAATATTCTTGTTGTAGATCTTTCGACCCTTTATTGGTAAATGTTCCTTCGTATGACTGATCTTTCTCTTACCTCTTCAACGATTTCGAGATTGGCTCGAAGATTGTTGGAATTTTGTTCTTCGTTGAAGGAAAGAAGAAGGGAAGATGGTAATCGAACCTTCAAAGGGATGAGTGCTTCAGAACTGTAGGCGAGGTTGAATGGCGATTCTCTAGTTGTGGTTCATTTTTTGGTTTTGTAGGATCACAACACACTTGGCAATTCTTCAACCCATAATCCTCCTGCAGCTTCTCCTAGTCTCTTTTTGAGACCATCTAGAATTTGTCGATTTGCATTTTCAACTTGGCCGTTAGTTTGGGAATGTGAGAAAGAGGAGAAGCGTTGTGTTATCCCCAAATCTCTGCAGAACTGGCAAAAGCATTTCTCGATGAACTGTGTGTCGATGTCTGAGATTAATATGTCGGGAATCCCAGATCTACAGACATTATTCTTCCAAAAGAACTGTTGGATCTTCTGCTCGGTGATAGATGCTAGCGGTTCTACCTCGACCGACTTTGTAAAGTAGTCGATGGCTACCATCAGGCAAAGGTGATAGGACTTGACATAGAACCGAGGATCGCTTAGGGTCCTCGCTTGATTGTTGAATGCTTTTGATAGGGGTCGCACTAGTGAACATACTCTTACGCGTCACTGAGCAGCGTGGGCCAATAATACCCATGGTTGAGTATCTTTTGTGTGAGGGACCATGCTCCTTGATGAAAACTGCCAATTCCTTCATGTTGTTCTTTAATGGCATTTTGTGCTTTTTCTGGAGTGAGACATCTCAAGTAGGGCATGCCGTCAACTATAGTGTATGATCGTTTGTACAGGAGTCTCTCCACAAAAGTGTATCTTTCAGCCCTTGTCCGAATCTCCCTTGCTTCTCTATAATCTTTAGGGAAGATTCCCTTGTCAAGGAAATAGATGAGGAGTTTCATCCAATAATCTTCAGACATTTGTGGTGTGACAACCATGAGATCCAACTCTTCCTCCTCGATGCTCAGCTTGAGAAAGACCTCAATAAGGACCGTGCGGTCAGGCTCATCGAGAGATGAGGAAGCTAACTCGGAGAGGGAATCTGCTTGCCCATTTAGCTTGTGGGGAATGCAAGTGACATTTGAACGTCGTCAGAAGTTTCTTTACTTGTGACAGGTTTTTGGCCATGCAGCCAGCTCTGACTTCATACTCACCTGGGACTTGATTGACGACTAATTAGGAATTATTGAACATCTCGATTCTTCGTGTGCCTGCTTCACATGCTAATCGAAGATCGACGATCAGTGCTTCATATTGGAGGCAGGAAAGTTGAGGCGCAATGCGTATTAGAGAGTGTACTTATCTGGTTCAAGTAGGATGATCCCAGATTTGCTTCCTTCGAGGCAAAAGGATCCATCTACATATACCTTCCAAAGTGGGGGGTTTTCTTCTTCCTCTATAGAGTCGGGAATAGTGGTTTCCACGATGTATTTGGCCAGGGCCCGGGCCCGAGCCTTGATGACTATTCTTAGGCGGTAGCTGATGTCGTGCTGACTCAGTTCGATGGATCACTTCATTAGTCTTTTGGAGCTTTCGGGTTTGATGAGTACTTGCTTGAATGGCTGGTCGGTGAGGACGTATAGGGAATGTGCTTCAAAATAGGGGTAGAGTTTTCGAGCAGCTGTGACCAATGCATAAGCCATCTTCTCTATCTGAGAGTAGCAGAGTTTTGTATTATGGAGCACCTTGCTCACATAGTAGACTGGTTTATGAACCTTGTCTTCTTTTCTGGCTAGGACGGCCCTGAGACTTTGATTTGAGGTGGCTAGGTAGAGGTAAAGAATTTCACCTGGCTCAGGCTTGCTTAGAAGCGGAGGGTTTACGAAGTATGCTTTGAGTTGTTCGAAGGCAATTTGTTGTTCTTCCCCTTACCCGAAACCTTTTGCACCCTGTAGAACTTTAAAAAATGGCAGACATGTCTCCCCTGACTTAGAGAGGAATCAGCCGATGGCGGTCAAGCAGCCGGTGAGCTTCTACACTTCCTTTATTGTGGTTGGGGAAGACATGTTGCGAATTGCCTGGATCTTCTCGGGATTGGCTTCGATTTCCCTTTGACTAACAATGAATCCCAAACTTTGACAAGAGGATACTCCGGAAGCACATTTTGAATGGTTCAATCACATGTTATGCTTGCGTAATTCTCCAAACAATTCTTGGAGATCGATGAAGTGGTCTTCTTTTCGGAGACTTCTAACAAACATATCATCCACATTTACATCCATGTTTCGGCCGATCAGACTTTGGAAGACCTTATTTACCAGGCATTGATAAGTAGCACCGGCATTTTTCAGGCCAAAAGGCATGACTCGATAACAGTATAGACCCTGATCTGTAATAAAGGACATCTTCGGGGTTTCAGGTGGAAACATCTAGATTTGATCATAACCGGAGAATGCATCCATGAAGGTTAAGAGTTCATGCCTCGATGTTGCATTGATTAGTGCGTCTATGCTTGAGAGAGGAAATGGATCTTTTGGGCATGCCTTATTGAGATCTGTGAAGTCTATGCATATTTTCCACTTACCATTTGCATTCTGAACCATCAGCAATTTTCTCAACCACTCTGGGTAGTTAACTTCTTGGATTAAGCATGCAGCTAAGAGTATGTTGACTTCTTCTTTAACTGCTTGTTGCCTCTCGGGAGCAAATTTATAGCGCTATTGTTAGACGGGCTTGGCATCTGGGCTTACACTAAGGTGGTACATGATTAGGTCTCCAGGGATTCATGGCATGTTGGCTGAAGTCCAGGCAAGTAATTCTTGATTCCTTCTTAAGCAGGCAATGAGACGCTCCTTGCGTTGGAGAGGAAGGGTCTTGCTGACATGAAAACTCTTGGTCTGATCCTTCTGAGAGAAAGGGATCTCTTCTAATTCATCCATGGGATTTGAGTTTGTGTGGCTCCTCTCTGGTAGCAGTTCGATGACATCGAGTGGAAGAACAGAGCCTCCACTGTGGTAGTATAGCATGCTAGTGCTGCCTCTTGGCTTCCTGCAACTTGGCCTACTCCTGATGATGTTGTAAATTTTATCTTCATGTGAAATGTGGAGGCAACTGCATGGAATGCTGCTAGGCCTGGGCGGCTGAATATGACATTGTATGTGGCTTTGATGTTGACTACCATGAAGTCCAATGCCTCTGTTCGAGTTACAGAGGAATTTTTTGCAATTACATCAAGCGTTATGACCTGAGCAGGAGCACCTAAAAAGCCGCGGAGTGTGTAGTCGGCTGGCTTGAGCCGTTCCCATGAGAGCTTGAGAGCATCAAATGTGGCCATGAAGAGGATATTTACAAAGCTGTCGTTGTCTATTAGGGTGTGCCGTACCTCATGATTTGCCATGTAAAGGTTTATGACCAATGCGTTGCAGTAAGGTATCTTGACGCCTTCTAGATCTTTGTCAAAAAATGACACAGAGATACCCATGCCCTTGGCAGGCAGAATATTGTGCACTGAGTTAACGTCCCTCACAAAGGCTTTGCGGGAGGAGTTGGAATCTCCCCCTATCGGGGCTCCGTGAATGGAGTGCAGAATGACCATATGTTCAGAGTCTTGGGATTCGGTAGGGTTCTCTGAACGCTTATTAGCCCTTCGGTCTGGAGGGGATTTTTCGTTGTTATCGTTCTGAACGAATTGAGAGAGATAGCCTCGATGAATAAGACCTTCGAGTTCTTCTTTGAAGGCTCGGCAATTGTCGGTGGTGTGTCCATGGTCTTTATAAAATATGCACTTGTTTCTATCCCTTCTCTAGATGGTTGTGGTCATCTTGGGAGGTGGACGAACTATTCCATCTTTTTCAACTGCCATGAGGATGATTGACACACCTGCATTCAGGGAGGGTGAATTTTTCGAAGTGTAGTGTTGGAGGAGGACGGCTTTGATCTGTGTCGTCTTTCTAAAACTTCTTGGCCCCTTCCTCGCTTGTGTTCTTCCATTTGTTGCTGGAAGGTGACTCCTTCTTGCCTTGAGGATAAAAAGCTTCCTCGGCACCGATGTACTTGTCGCTCCTCTCTGAAAGCTTAGTGAAATCTTTGGGTGACTTCTTCCTGAAGGGACTTTTAGTTCTTTGTGAGTGACATTGTGATGAAATGTATCAGAATCCACTGATGAGTCTAGGGAAGAGATAGACCTTACTTCGGCCATGATGACAAAATCTCTCAACAGTTCTCCCTCCTTCTATTTTAGATTCAATAGTGGAACAGTTGTTTTTTCAGCCTTGTAGCTGGTTACGAAGTGTGCTATGAAAAGCTCCTCGAGTTGGTTGAAGGAGAATATTGACTCTGGAGTAAGGCAGGAGTACCATTTCCTTGCTGATCCTTTCAAAGTTGTGGGGAATATTCGGCACATGAGCGCGTCGGTGGCGTTGTAGACCATCATAGGAGTTTTGAAACTCTCAATATGGTCTGCAGGGTCAGATTCACTATCGTATGATTCGAATTGAGGATTTTTGATGATCATCGGAGCTGGCGTATCAAGGATGGACTTGCTGAATGGAGGTCGAATGGGACGACAAGCCCTGTTGGAGTTGTTCCTTTCATTCTTTATACGTTCCAGGTGATTTTCCACTTCTCCAATGCAGCAAAGAACTTGGTCGTCCTTCCCTTTCGATGAGCATCGACCCTTTAGTTGTGTCGCTGGATCCTTCTTCTCTTGAAGGAGTACAGTGGCGGCCTATGAGCTTCGACCCTGTTCATAAGGACCCCAGATTGCTCAGAGGATGTCTTGCTTAAAGTGTTCCAATTTGGCCATAGTGACTAGGGCCTCTTGCTCTGTGTTTTTCTCAAGATGCTTTTGACTCTCACGAGTCGTGCTTCTTTCTACAGTGCGCCCCCTGTGAGAAGAGGAGTATCTTGTTCTCGGCCTTCGGAGAGAGTTGCTTCCCCGGTTTACTTGATGTTCTGAGAATGGGAGGCCTCGTTCAGGAGTGCCTCTTATCCAAAGGTTTCTTAGGTCGGTTCCTTTTGCCCGACACTGATGATTTGGCAGAGATATCTTGACCCCTGGGGGCCTCGCATGGTGATTGAAATACTTGAAGGATTGTGGAACGAGATATGGTCGTGCAGAGGCCGCTATTCATGACGGCTTTGTCAGGAGCCCCCTGGTACCTCTCCATTGACAGGAGCTTGACTAGGCTGTTGGGGCAGATCCAACTGATAAGGAGGAATTGAGTCCTCCATAGGAGGAGCTGGTTGACAAAGAGAGTGGGTGCACCATCTTGAGGCCGCCGCTCTCCCTCTTAGTCTTGGTGGCATGTCGGTAAGTCTGATTTGTGTAGTCTCCCACAGATAATGCCAATCGGTTGCTGCTTATTTTGGTTTGGGAGCAAACTGATATTGAGTTTATTTTTGAAGGAAGCTACTAAAGATTTAACCTTTGATCGTTGCCGTGAAAAGTAGTTAGAGTTCTCGAGAGTAGATCTGGATCGTTGATAGAACACCGTGATCTGAATCTAACAGTTGCTGATGTGGTCGATGGACCTGCAAAAAGCCTAAAATATCAGGGGATGGCCCCGGCGACAGACCCTTCGACACTCAAGTCATAACTAGAAAGAAAAAGAGAGTTTGAGAGAGAAATTGTGAATTTCCTTCTGACTAAGGAAGAGGGAGGATATTTATAGGCCTGAAAAATAGTTTAGGAGATTGATATGGATCCGTTAGATTTATCTGAATCCCTTTTCTCCTCTTGACTCTCCCCCTTAAGAGATAACACTCTCTTATCCAGGGATATGAGATTTGACTTACAGCCCTTCATGGGCTGGGTGTCTCTCTGATTGGGCCTAGTCGCTTTTAATGGGCTTGAAAGCGGCCCATGTCTTGTAGATGGGCCTGAAGAAGACCCGGACCTGTTAAAGAGGCTCATTATGACTAATCTTCTTGTATAAGCTTAAGGATCTATGCTGGAATCGTACGGCCCTGATTTGCTGTAATTTTTACCATTATCACCATGACACTAAACTTTTAGTAGGACCTACACTTAGCCGGCCATCCTACTCACCCCACGAGCATCAAAATCCCATTGTTCATTGAATCAGACAACCATTAATTAAATGATTATATTAGTTAAGAAGAATATCATAATGTGATAAATAGTTTAATACAAAGAAGAAGAAGAAGATCCTTTATTGTCTGACTCTTGAAGGAGTAGAGAGGCGGCTCCATGAGCGTCGACCCTGTTCATAAGGACCTTGGATAGCTCGGAGGATGTCTTACTTGAAATTTTCCAGTTCGGCCCTAGTGACTGGGGCCTCTTGCTTTTTGTTTCTCTCATGATTTTTTTGACACTCACAATTCGGGCTTCTTTCTGCAGTGTGCCCTTGTGAGAAGAGGAGTATCTTGACTCGGCCTTCGGGGACAGTTACTTCTCCGGTTTACTTGACGTGCTGAGTAGGAGGCATCGGTTCAGGAGTACCTCTCATCCAAACGGATTCGTAGGTCGGTCACTTGTTTTCTGGCACTGATTTGGTGGAGATCTCTTGACCCCCGGGGGCCTCGCGAGGTCATCGAATCACTTGAAGGATTATGGACTGAGATATGGTCGTGCAGAGGGCGCTATTCATGACAGCTTTGTCGGTTGGTGCCTCTCCGTTGATTGAAGCTTGACTAGGCTATTGGGGCAGATCCAGATGATGAGAAGGAATTGGGTGCTCCACGGGAGGAGCTGGTTGATGAACAGAGCTAGTGTGACGAATTAAGGCCTCCGCTTTCCTTCTTAGTCTTGGTGACATGACGGTAAGTATGATCTGTGTAGTTTTCCATAGACGGCGCCAGTCTGTTGCTGCTTATTTTGGTGTGGGAGCAAACTGATAGTGAGTTTATATATAAAGAAAACAACTAAAGATCTAACCTTTGCTCATCTCCGTAAAAATTAGTTAGAGCTCCCGAGAGTAGATCTAGATCATTGATTGAACACTGTGATTTGAATCCGACAGTTGCTGACAAGGTCGATGGACATGCAAAAAGAATGAAACACCGGGGATGGTCCCAGCGACTGACCCTCCGACACTCAAGTCAAAACCAGAAGGAGAAAGAGAGTTTGAGAGACAAATTGCGAATTACCTTTTGACTGAGGAGGGGAGAGGGTATTATATGCCTGAGAAACAATTTAGGAGATTGATATGGATCTATTAGATTGATGTGAATCCCTTATCTCCTATTGATTCTCCCCTTTAAGAGATAAGACTCTCTTATCTGGGGATGAGAGACTTGACTTACAGTTCTTCATGGGCTAGATGTCTTTCATAATAGGCTTAGTTACTTTTAATGACAACCCATGTCTTATAAATAAGTTTGAAGAATGACCGGACTTGTTAAAGAAGGCCCGGACCTATAGATCAAAAGTTGTTCGATCCATGTTTCTATTAAAGGAACCAGACACAGCTCACCGTACATTCCTGCAAATAAAGGAATAGTCCAAAGAATAGTCCAAAGAAAACATGATCTCATGAAAGTGTTTATAAATGATTGAATAGACTTTTGCGAGGCTGGACCTAAATCCTTCATCTTATATATGATTTTTATAAAATGTAAGAGAATTTCTATGGTTCCCACTATGATCTATCCGTTATGTTTTGTTTTGTTTCATTTTGTTTGTTTTTAATTAATCACTCATCAACACAAATTTCAAGCAAAAAGCTCTTACTCCCCCTTTCCGAAACCCAGAAAACTACTCTCCCCCTTTCCCCGTCCAGATCCAGCCTCTCCCCGCCCTCTTCCCCCTTTCCCCCTTCATTAAAGTTGGAGATCTCCTCTTCAGCTCCAAGCCCATTGTCTTTTCTTCTATCCCGGTTCTTTCTGGTCCGGATCCCTATTTTGCGTCATAGCTCTCCTTTGCGCTGGTGCTTCCCCCTCTTCGCGTGGTGCTCGTTTCCGGTCCCTTTTCTAGGCCTGTCGAGAGTGAGCCCCTTTTCCATCAGTGGAACCCCCCTTATGGTAGCATTCCAGCTCCCTCTCAGTGTGCTTCGGTGTGGCCCTCCTTCCTTCCCCTGTCTTGTGCGGGGATCCTAGCGTGGCTGTGGGGTTTCTGTACTCCTGCCTTTGCATCAGGTTTGTTTGGTGGCGGCCCTTCTTTCCTTCCTCTTACCACTCTCTGTGATTAGTTTATTTTCAGCATCTTTTTTAATTTTAGCTAGCCTTGTGGTCGTGGAACGGCGGTTGTAGTGGTTGTTAGCGTTGTGCACTGTTTTATCTGGTGCTTGCGCTAGCTGAGTGCCGAGCGCTTGGTGCTAGCGTTCGGTTCGGCACCAGCCTCACAACCTACTTCTTCTGCTCTTCTGCTTGAGCGTGTCTTCCCAGTATTCCCTTGTTCCGTTATCATTCTGCTCTGCTGGGCTTGCAGTAGCAGTGGAATTTGTTCTTTTTTATTGTCTTTTCCTCCGATTTCGAGAGGACTTTCGGTGGAGCATTTTTTGTGCTCATTTTTACCGATACAGTAGAGGTTGCTGTATGGTTTTTTCACCTTTCTCTTTCTCTTTTCTCTGCTAATTGGACCTTTTGGGGTTTGGGCTTTGGGCCAGCCATGTACTCTTCATGGATTGAAGTGGTTAAAAAGAATAATAATAAAAAATCATCATCGGTCTCTTTTCTCACTTCAGAACGTGATGGGCCTTCTCTGCCCACTCAACATCACCTATCCGCTTAAGTCTGACAGCAGGAAGCTTCGTGGGCATCTTCCTTCTTCTTTTTCCCGCCCTTCCCTTTCCTCCCGCACTTCTAACTCCAAGCGTTCCATTCGCCATTCGCATCCCCAACCTCCTCGCTGTTTCCGCTGTTTCCAAGTGGGGCATATCAGAGCTTTTTGTTCATACAACATAAGATGTTTGTTCTATTTGAAGCTTGTTAACTCCCGTAATCGTTGTTTCTCCTTACAACAAATCTTGGGAGTTTCGGTGGGCGTGCCCATCTCCGACCAGGTTATCTCAGCTATCGACTTCCCCTCTCTTCAATCCAAGTTAGCAGATCTTCATGCTCCGAAGGCGAAGCGTCCAAAAGTCTCAGCCTTGGCCCCGATCCTCCCGACCCCTCCTGCCTCGCTTCATTTCTCGGATGGTGCTCCCTCTGTTCCACATGAAGACTCTTCTGCCCTTTCGAAGAATCCCAAGTCCCAACTCAATTTGGTGTTCATTACGAATTTGGAATTCTCCGACAAATTGAAGTTCTTTGAGCAATATGGAGCGGTCTCATTCAATGGAAGTACTGTTTCTGACTCAACTTTAAACGCATTCCTTTGCAATTTTTGCAATGTGCAAGATTGGGTGTGGGTGGTCGATGTTTGCTCCAATGGTGAGGTCTTCATTAATTGTCCTTCCCTAAAAATTCTGGAGGATCTTATTGCTAACAAATCTCTCTCGATCGGTACGATCTAAGTCTCATTCGTAAATGGATCTATCGTGGTGTTCCCCCTCCTCCCTTAATACCCTCTCCTGTTAAAGTCACTTTGCTGGGCCTTCCTCCTTTCAGCATTTCGCACCGTGTCGTTGCTAACTTCACCAAATGTGTGGGGGAGCTTAAGCTCGTCACCTCCTCATCTAAGTTAGCGTCAGGATGCCTCCAAATTGATGCTGATTTCTACTGCCCTTAAGTTAAAGATAGGATTGAAACGTTCATTTTAAAAGACCAATTATCTTCTTTTCTAGTTTCGGTATCTTATCAAGATCTGGTGCCGCACAAGCCCCCTTCCGCCACTAAGCCCGTGTCTGTGGCCACCCCCATCAACAAAGCTGCAGTGTTACCAAGCTCCTTCTCTGTTGGTACTTCTTCTCAGCCTACCAATCGCTCTTCGAAATGGAGTTCTCTTACTAATCAGAAAAAAATAAAGCCACCCCAGCGTAGAACCGCGCTTACCCCCTCCAAACCCATAATCTCTCCAACTAAAGCTCCCAATTTGGTTTGGATTAATCCGAATTTGGCTTCGGGGAGAGCCATGCCAACCCAACAGGGGTTCTCATCTGTTGTGGCTTCTCAGCCCGCAAGGCAGCTTACCTCGGATGCTCCTTCTTCCTCCTTCCCACCTATGCACCCTCCCTTGTTGTCTACTCAGCATCAGCCTATTGAGGCGGCCGACAAGTGGCCAGCGTGGGAGGTGAACCCGCAGTATTCCTCCGACTGGGAGAAGTTCATTAGTTCCGTTCACCGCTCCCACCGTTCGGGTCCTTTCTACTTCCCCATGTCTGCGACTTCAAGAGTTGTTCGACAGTATCAACCGTTACCAATGGCATCCTAGGGAAGACTTCATTCGAAGATGGACATCAACTGGTAATTTCTCGGTCAAATCTTTCTACCATTTCCTGAATTTTGGGGGGACTATCTCCCCGAGTGCCAAGTATTAATGGAGCAACTGTGCTCCTCTCAAGTCCAAAATCCTCACTTGGCTAGCTCTGAATAACAAACTTCTTACGGTAGATGTTCTTAACAGGATGAATTTGGCTGTGGGTAAGCTGTATGTGTTTTGTTCTGCTCACCATGAAGATGCCGAGCACCTCTTCCTTAAGTATGCTTTCATTAGGCCGCTCTGGCTGATCGTAGTCAGAGCTTGGCAACCGCAGGGTTTTCCCGTCGTTTTCTCTTCGTGCTTGTTGTTTCAATCCCCCAGGAAAGAGCTTCATAGGTCCTGGGTCCTTTCAATTATGGCTATTATATGGGTTATCTGGTCTGAACGCAACAAGCGTATTTTCGAGCAGGCAGCTATTTTGATTGAGCATATGATTGATGATTTCTTATTTTTTCCCAAATTTTGGCGATCCACTTTAACATCAGATAAAGTGGTGGCCTTGCAACTTTCTCATCTCGACATGGCCCTCCTTTGGTGGCGTTCTAATAGCTCCTTTTTGTAACTTTTGTTCCTCATCTATTTCCTTTTTAGATGATGTAATTGGATGTGTTTTCATGGGTTAAAAATTTCTTTTTTAACTAGAATGTCTGGGTCATTCCGTGGTTTCTTTCGATTATCTCGTCCTGCTTGGAGTATTTTGGTTGGCTCGTAGTAATAGTTGTTCCTTTCCTTCTCATTCTCGTCGATAGAGCACGTAATCGAGGATTTCCCTTTTTTCTTTTTTTTCTTCAGTTTTTGTTTCTTTCTTTCCCCTTAACTATCGTTTTAGGTGGAATCTTTTCATTCTTTTTGTCTAGATGAGAGGATTAGCACTGTTTCGTTCTTATTTTTTGTCGACTTGCTAAATCTATTTGCTCTCTAATTCACGTTCCTTTCGCTTTTTATTGCAGAGTTAAAGTGGTGGCCTTGTTTTTTGTTTCGCTTTCGGGGTACTGGTGGTCTTTTGGGGTCTTTTGGTTAGACTAATTAGTGTGCTGCTCACCTAGTGATTGGCGATGCTTTTGGTCTCAGGTCCTCTTGGGGTGTTTCTGGCCCTCTCTTTGGTGCTGTTTTGTTTTTAATACCTATACTGTCGATCTGTTTCTCTTTTGTTGTGGGTGTTAGTTGTTTTCTCCTCCCGGCCAATGTTTTTGGTTGCACTACCGGCCTTATTATTGTAATATCTGATTACTAAGACTGCTGTGTTCTTTAACTAGTTTTGGACCTTGGTCCGTCTCGTTGCTGGTGGACTGCCACTGTTACGACAGCGCTTTGTTTCTTGTGTGCCTGTTTTTGTTGTTTTGGCCTTGAATTTCGGTGTGACGTCTCTTTGTGGGTGGTGCGTGATTATTTCTGTTGGGAGTGTGCAGTTTGTGTTTGGGTTTGTGGTCCTGGTTTTAGTCCTCTTCATTCTCTTTTATAGTCGAGGGCAGTTGAGTTGTGAATTTTGCTTTCCTCTGTACCCATTTGGTGTGTTTGTTCCACCGCCGTGCATACATTGCAGTTTTTTCGGTACAGGGGAGTGGGTTGGTTTTTGTAGCGTCCTGGATCCCCATTACCGGACATCCGTGACACTCACCAGAATCTTTGCCTTCAAATGCATCTAAACACAGTAATAACACAGAAATTTTAAAAACCTTTTTATTGCCAAATAAAGTCATTACATCATTGATTACAAACCGATACCTTGTTCTTAGACAAGTAGTACAAATTACATCCACTCATTACAACTTATTACAAATATTTACAGACTCCACTTGTAAAGCTATCGACTGCCTCCAGGAATGATAATCGACTGATTACTGCTGAACTTCGCTGAGTGGCCCATCGGCTCGCTTAGGACATGCTCCTCGGCTTGAGACTTCTGCTGCGCTACTCTGATATCTCTGCACCTGCTCGAAAGGTAGGAGTCGATACCTAAAAGGTAGGGAACGTCAGTACTTTGACTGACGCAAAGCTGATAATAACAGTGATCCTCTAAAATTCAATCACAACCATAATTTTATGTAAAAGAGAAAAGTGATGTGCCAAAATAAGGGTTTAATGGATTCAGGTTCTAGTGCAGTGATATGCCATGAACCTATGACTAGATGCAGCATCACATGCCTGACTCTAATGCAAGCAAGACTTTGGAGCACGAATGCATCCCATACTACATACGCCCCCAAATCTAGCCGTCTTCCTCCATAATTTAGGGATTCGAACCCTCGCCATGCATCCTACTCTTGTACTCAACCAGTTCCCAATATATTGTCCGTCGCCCAAGGAGGTTGCAGTTGGTCGGTCTAGTTCTGCCACTGCAGTGCCTAAGTGGTGGTGTTTGCCACTTGGTACCCGCGTACGGACCTCTTCAGAAAGCCGTGTTGAATCTGGTCGTAGGACCGTGTGATTCGTGTGTCCACCCCTAACCCGGGCTATGGACGGATGCATGCTTGTTCACCCCTAATTTGGGCTATGAACTTATATATACAAAAACAACAAAACCCACGTGCATAGGAACGTGAGCACCTCGGGGGTCAAATCCCCCTAGCCTCCCGTACCTTACTCCGGCAAAACTTTGGGAATTAACAGATCGAGATACGAGCCGAGGACTCACTCATGAGTGCCGAAAACGTATCCCTACGACAGGAAGGTACAACACCGACTATGGTCTGCTAGGAATAATGCAATTCTCCAACCCCTTAATAAGTCATTCTAATCCCAGCCTTACTCTAATCATTTTGGGTAAAGATAAAATATTGCTTCCAAAACTTGCCAATCGACCTCTGGCCCTGGCGATACCAGTTTGGTTCGCTACTTCCCCGGCTTGGAATTGTCCAGCATTACGGCCTACATTCACCGCTAATTCGGTAATGAATGAGTGTTCACCCCTAACCTGGGCTATGAACTCATATTAATGGCAAAGCTCGGATGTCCTACGCTTCGGTGGAAGTTTATAACTTAGGATCGACAGATGCAGGGTATCCCTTACCCTAGTGACTAACTCGAGTCACACCTCTACTACAGAAGTCAAAAAAATCAACAACAGATATCAAACATTCCCAGACAAGAGTTATCAACTCTAACAGTACACAGGGGAACAAGTTATCACAATACCTAGTCAACACTCAAGACTAAGCAACCTACGGGGTTTCTGCCTGAATCTTAAAAAAGTCATAACTCCCTTGATACAACTCCGATTGGGGTGTACGAGCCCAATCCAGAAAGGTTAGAACTTAGGCTACAACTTTCTAGTTGATCATAAACTCAAATTCCATCATTTAGGTCCTCAAAATAGTCTCTCAAGCCTCAGCCTGTGTATTTCCTGTACATGGGCTGCGCCTTACCGATAGCATAAATCACTGCTCACTCATCAAAATGCGACAAACCCAAGTTCTATGAAAAGGTGTAGATGTCCTCTACAAGTCTCTAGTTGGTCATGAGTCCAAAATATACCTATAGATCACCTTAACACACACATTTCTCACAAATGTACCAAGTCACACACTAGGACTTTCTATATCAGAGCACTCAGCTCAATTCTTGGTCTCTGTCCAGTATTACAAAAATCACAATAAATCAACCACTTACTGGAAACACATCAAATAGGTCTTGTTGGAAAGGTCTTGATGTCTACTACAATCCTCCTTGGGAACAATTCCTCAAATTTTGCTCTTCAGGAGCCTCAAATGTACCATCTCTACAGGTATCAAAATTGACTGAAACCAGCACAGTACATGCTAATAAAATCATCATAAATTCTGTACTATCCAATTGACACAAAATCTATAGTGATGAAACTAGATATCATAATGAACAATATGCAAAAGGTTTCATGTCCAAACTCCAAGTCTACACTGAGTTCTCCCTATTTCAATTAAGCATAGAAATTAGCATGTTCTTCACTTCAGCTCTAGCTACTGTTTAAAGATAAATTTTTCACTTGCCTATAAATTCATCCAAACTTTTCCTTGATTTTACTGTAGAATCTAGATACAAGTGGGAATACAGGGTAAAAACTTCAGATTAAGAACTTGCTCCAATTAATTATGAAAATTCCAACAATATCAGTCATCCTGTTAACCAACTGCTGCTGCTGCCTTACGACACAGTTTCACAAATAGATTTTATTAAAATTCTAACCCATCTCAGAAAAATCCCAAATAATTCATGAACCATCTAAACATATATAGTAACAATATGTAAAAATTTCATGATTCAATTCCATGTGGTTTGCTCTCGGGAAAATCTAGAAATTAGCCTACAGATCAAGATTCTAATTCAAGTTTCTGATTTCATCTTCCAAACTTCTTAGATACTCATCCTAATACTTACTACCACACATGCATGCAAGAAATCAATTAAGAAACATAGAGAAAGGTTTAGAGTAACTTCCCACCCTGATTTGATGTAGAGTAGTTGGTTTCCTTGAGCTTTGCTTCCTTGAGAATCCCTCCTAAAGCTCCTTCTTCAATCTCTCTTCTCTTCTTTCTTCTCTTTTTTTTTTTCTTGGTTGAGTTCTGAAATTTCAGAACAAGAGAGATGGAAATGAGGGGTTTTTGATGGAGGAGTGAGTGAGGAAAGAGGGGGGAGGGTGAGGCCAGATTTTAGGTAGTAGGGGATATAGTTGTAGGGTGGTTTTGAAGTAAAAACATGGCCTAGCCAATGGTTTTAGGGTGTGTTGTGTTGGTTGCCCATTTTAACACTTAAATGGGTTCTTTTGATGCAAGACGAGGGGTTTATCGAGTGTACACAAGATATACCCACTGTAGTATCATACAGTGTTATATTTGCATAGGTGTCGCACAAAAAACTAGTGTTTATACCAATATCGGTCCTCCTCATTCTCGTGCATCTTTTAGAATGCAACCCTCCTATGAACCGACCCGCAAACCTATCCGCACACCACGATAGCAAAATCAACCAAAACACTATAATCGTGTGCACGCATACAGACAATATACATATATACATATATATATTTAGGTATTGTACAATCCGGGGTGTTACATCACTCCCTCTTTAGAGTCGTTCTGTCCCAGAACGTTCCTAGTGGGAGAAAAGAACAACAAATAATATAGAAAACACTTAAAACAAATCCGGATATAAAGCCTTCATGCGGCTCTCCGGCTCCCATGTGGCTTCTTCCACGAACTGGTTCTTCCAGAGAACTTTGACCATCGAGATGACCTTGTTTCTCAGTACCTTGTCCTGATGATCAAGTGTCCTGACTGGTTGCTCTCTACAAGAAAGATTTATCTGTAAATCTTTCGAAACCTCTGGCAACCGATCGCTTGAATCTGGCACATACTTCCGTAACATAGAGACGTGGAACACGTCATGCACTGGAGATAACTCGGTCGGTAGCACCAACTTATAAGTCATCCTTCCAATCCTCTTCAGAATCTTGTATGGTCCAATGTATCTCAGAGCTAACTTCCCACCTTTTCCGAATCTGATAACTCCTGTTATTGGCGACACCTTGAGAAGTACGGAGTCACCTTCCTCAAATTCCAACTCTCTTTGGCGGTTGTCCGCATAGCTCTTCTGCCTGCTTTGTGCTCCTTGAAGCCTTTTCTGAATAAGCTCAATCTGTTCCGATGTTTTCTGTATGATTCCCAGCCCATACATCTGCCGCTCTCCTACCTCGAACCAAAAAACTGGTGTTCTGCATCTTTGGCCATACAAAGCTTCATACGGGGCCATTCCAATACTTGCCGAATAGCTGTTATTATAAGCAAACTCTACCAAGGCTAGGTATTTCTCCCAACTTCCTCTGAAGTCCAAAATGCATGCCCGCAACATGTCTTCAAGAATCCTATTGACTCTCTCCGTCTGTCCATCCGTCTGTGGGTGAAAAGCTGTGCTGAAGTCTGTTCTAGTTCCCAAAGCCGACTGTAAACTTTGCCAGAATCGAGATGTAAATCTTGCATCTCAGTCGGATACTATCGACACTGGCACTCCATGTAGTTTCACTACGTTCTCAATGTAGATCTCTGCCAGCCTCTCGACTTTCCAGGTCGTCCTTACTGAAAGAAAATGTGCTGACTTTGTCAATCGATCCACAATCACCCATATTGAGTCATTTCCTTTAGGACTCCTGGGCAATCCGGTGATAAAATCCATACTGATGTTCTCCCATTTCCATTCTGGAATGGGTAAAGGCTATAGCAATCCTCCTGGTTTCTGATTCTCAACCTTAACCTGTTGGCATGTCAGACATTTGACGACGAACTCTGCTATATCTCGCTTCATCCCTGACCACCAATAGTGTTTCTTTATATCATGATATATCTTGGTGCTTCCGGGGTGAATCGCAAGTAATGTGGACTGAGCTTCTTTCATGACGTCTTCCCTTAACTCTTCGTCCTTCGGTACACATAGTCTGTTACCAAATCATAGTGAACCTTCTCTTATACTGAATTCAGGCAATTTTCCTTCGTGCACTTGCTTTTTCATGTCTTCCATCTCTGGATCTTCGGTCTGAGCCTTTTTCACTTGCTCATTCAAGCTTGGTCGTAACACCAACTGTGCCAAAACTGCACTTAAGTGTTGTGTAACCACTTCAATGTCTGCCAGCCTGATCTCTTCATCTAGATCCCTCTGGGTCGCTACCAATGTAGCCACACTTCTCTTCCTACTGAGCGCATCTGCTACTACGTTGGCTTTTCCTGGATGATATATGATTTTAGGTCTGATGTCTTCGAGTACTTCCAACCATCTCTTCTGCCTTAAGTTGAGATCCTTCTGCTGGTAGATATACTTTAAGCTCTTATGGTCAGTGTAAATTTCCATCCTTGCTCCGTAGATATAATGTCTCCATGATTTCAAAGCAAATATTATGGCTGCGAGTTCCAAATCATGGGTCGGTTAATTCTTCTCGTGTGGTCGTAGCTGTCTCGAACCATAAGCTATAACATTTCCCTCCTGCATTAACCCACACCCGAATCCCAAATACGATGCATCACTGTAGATGACGTAGTCCTTGTCCTCCTGAGGTAAAAACAATATAGGTGCGGAGATCAAATGGTTCTTTAGTTCCTGAAAACTTTCTTCACACCTCTCCATCCAGTTGAAACTTTGGTTCTTCTTGGTCAAGGCTGTAAAGGGTACAGCTATCCTTGCATAATTCTGGATAAACTTCCGGTAATATCCAGTCATACCCAGAAAATTCCTTACTTCCTTCACCGTCTTTGGTTGTGGCCATTCCCTGATTGCTTCTATCTTCTGAGGATCCGTTGCCACTCCCTCCTTAGAAAGGATATGGCCTTGGAATGCAACTTCCGATTTTCAGAAGTCACACTTAGATAATTTGGCATACAACTGATGCTCTTGTAGCTTGCTCAAGACTGTTGCCAGATATTCAGCATGCTCCTGCTCTTTCCTTGAATATACCAAAATGTCGTCGATGAAGACCACAACAAATGAGTCAATAAATAGACGTAGAATTCTGTTCATCAAGTTCATGAAGATTACTAGAGCGTTAGTCACTACAAACAGCATTACCATGAATTCATAGTGTCCATGTCGAGTTCGAAAAGCTGTCTTAGGTACATCCTCTTCCTTGACTCGCACTTGATAATATCCAGACCGTAGATCAATCTTGAAAATACTGCTGCTCCCTGAAGCTGATCGAACAAATCGTCAATCCTAGAAATTGGTTACTTGTTCCGAATAGTGACTTTATTCAATTCCCGATAATCAATACACATCCTGGATGACCCTTCCTTCTTCTTAACAAGCAATACTGGTGTTTCCCAAGGTAATGCACTTGGTCTAATAAATTCCTTCTGCAAGTACTCTTCAATCTGCTTCTTGATCTCATTCTGCTCTACTGGTGCCATTCGATAGGGTGCTTTGGATACTGGAGCGCTACCTAGTTGAACTGTGATGCTAAAATCAACATCACGGTATGGGAGAATTCCAGGTAAATCCTTCAAGAATACAAGTGGAAAATTCCTCACCATCGGTATCTTGTTCACCTCTTCTGGTATCCGTACTTCACTAGCAGCTGTAAAAGTCATTGCCTTTGATCTTTTCTCCCCGTGGAATACAAGTTCCACTCCTTCAGCTGAGATGACTACCTCCTTCTCCTTGCAGTCAATGCTTGCCTTGTGCCTCGACATCCAATCCATACCAATAATGACATCTGTTCCGGCAAAACCCAAGTCTAACAAATCGATACTTAGGGTTTCTCCGCTAATTTGGAGTTTACATCCCCTATAACATAGATCTGTAGTGAAGGTTGCCCCTGACGGCGTAGCTACCATCAAAGCTAATACTGGGACTACCTTTTGTGTGCATCTTAATTTTCTCGAAAAAGATTTTGACACAAAAGAATGAGTCGATCCACTATCAAACAAGACCGTAGCCAAAATTCCATTTATATATATATGTCCTGTTACAACAGTTCATCATCCATCGGCTTCCAAAAACCCAAAATACAACTTAACCTCGATTACATTACTTCGTCAGCGTCCAAAATATCTCAAAATATAGTAGGTCCACATAATATTTTCACCCGGTTGTTTATCCGGTTACTTGCTTGATGAGCATCCCCTTTGTAATTCTGGGCAATTTGACTTGATATGCCCAAATTCCTTATGGTTGAAACAACCCTTGATCACTGTTGGGCAACGCAACTTGTAGTGTTCGACTTCTCCGCATTTGTAGCGACTCTTAGTCGCAATTGCTCCCTTGGGGCATTCTCCTTTAGAAGGTTTGGTGATTTTCCCAGTAGTTTTCGGCTTGGTGCCTTTTTGAAGTCCCCACCAGCGATTCTGGAGGTGTGTCATACCATCTTGAAGTTTCTTTTGTTCCTTCTTCAGGTGTGTTATCTGTGCCTGATGAAATTTGATCTGCTGTTGGGCCCGGTGGATCGCCTTGTCCCTGCGTTCCCCCAGCTTTTTCATTTCCAGATACCCGATGTCTATCCTCTGCAGCTCCGTAGTTGGGTCTAGCGATGGTGGAGGTGAGTTCCCCTCTCCTTCAGTCTTCTGTAGCACTTCCCTCATTTCTTCTTCCATCATCATCATTTCCCTTGTAGGTATTGGCTCACCTACGGTTACTGACCCATCCTGGATGAAGATATCTTCGAACACCATTTGCAAAACATAAACAGGGTTTAGTTCCGGAATCACAGACACGTATTGTCCTGTCTGCCTCTAATTGGCATTTTAAGTTTTTTAAATTTCCTACTGTGTTAGACTGCTATTTGAAGTCAGCTCTGATACCAACTCTGTAGCGCCCCGGATCCCCGTTACCGGACATCCGTGACACTCACCAGAATCTTTGCTTTCAAATGCATCTTAACACAGTAATAACACAGAGATTCTAAAAACCTTTTTATTGCCAAATAAAGTCATTACATCATTGATTACAACCGATACCTTGTTCTTGGACAAGGAGTACAAATTACATCCACTCGTTATAAAATATTACAAATATTTACAGACTCCACTTGTAAAGCTATCGACTGCCTCTCGAAATGGTAATTGACTGATTACTGCTGAACTTCACTGAGTGGCCCATCGGATCCCCTGGGACTTGCTCCTCGGCTTGAGGCTTCTGCTGTGCTACTCTGATATCTCTGCACCTGCTCGAAAGGTAGGAGTCGATACCTAAAAGGTAGGGAACGTCAGTACTTTGACTGACGCAAAGCTGATAATAACAGCGATCCTCTAAAATTCAATCACAACCATAATTTTATGTAAAAGAGAAAAGTGATGTGCCAAAACAAGGTTTTAATGGATTCAGGTTCTAGTGCAGTGATATGCCATGAACCTATGACTAGATGCAGCAAATCACATGCCTGACTCTAATGCAAGCAAGACTTTGGAGCACGAATGCATCCCATACTACATACGCCCCCAAATCTAGCCGTCTTCCTCCATAATTTAGGGATTCGAACCCTCACCATGCATCCTACTCTTGTACTCAACCAGTTCCCAATATATTGTCCGTCGCCCAAGGAGGTTGCAGTTGGTCGGTCTAGTTCTGCCACTGCAGTGCCTAAGTGGTGGTGGTGTTTGCCACTTGGTACCCGCGTACGGACCTCTTCAGAAAGTCGTGTTGAATCCGATCGTAGGACCGTGTGATTCGTGTGTCCACCCCTAACCCGGGCTATGGACGGATGCATGCTTGTTCACCCCTAATTTGGGCTATGAACTTATATATACAAAAACAAAAAAACCCACGTGCATAGGAACGTGAGCACCTCGGGGGTCAAATCCCCCTAGCCTCCCGTACCTTACTCCGGCAAAACTTTGGGAATTAACAGATCGAGATACGAGCCGAGGACTCACTCATGAGTGCCGAAAACGTATCCCTACGACAGGAAGGTACAACACCGACTATGGTCTACTAGGCCTAATGCAATTCCCCAACCCCTTAATATGTCATTCTATCCCAGCCTTACTCTAATCACTTTAGGTAAAGATAAAGCATTGCTTCCAAAACTTGCCTATCGACCTCTAATCCTGACGATACCAGTTTGGTTCGCTACTAACCCGGCTTGGAATTGTCCAGTGTTACGGCCTACATTCACCGCAAATCCGGTAATGAATGAGTGTTCACCCCTAACCCGGGCTATGAACTCATATTAATGGCACATCTCGGATGTCCTATGCTTCGGTGGAAGTGGTCGACAGATGCAGGGTATCCCTTACCCTAGTGACTAACTCGAGTCACACATCTACTATGGAAGTCAACAAAATCAACAACAAATATCAAAAATTCCCAGACAAGAGTTATCAACTCTAACAGTACACAGGGGAACAAGTTATCACAATACCTAGTCAACACTCAAGACTAAGCAACCTACAGGGTTTCTGCCCGAATCTTAAAAAAGTCATAACTCCCTCGATACAACTCCGATTGGGGTGTTCGAGCCCAATCCAGAAAGATAACAACCTAGGCTACAACTTTCTATTTGATCATAATCTCAAATTCCATCATCTAGGTCCTCAAAATAGTCTCTCAAGCCTCAGCCTGTGTATTTCCCATACACGGGTTGTGCCTTATCGGTAGCATAAATCACAGCTCACTCATCAAAGTGCTACAAACCCAAATTTTATGAAAAGGTATGGATGTCCTCTACAAGTTTTTAGTTGGTCATGAGTTCAAAATATACCAATAGATCACCCTAACACACATATTTCTCACAAATGGACCAAGTCACACACTAGGACTTTCTAAATCAGAGCACTCAGCTCAATTCTTGGTCTCTGTCCAGTATTACAAAAATCACAATAAATCAACCACTTACTGGAAACACCTTAAATAGGACTTGTTGGAAAGTTCTTGATGTCTACTACAATCCTCTTATGAAAAAGTTCCTCAAAGTTTGCTCTTAAGGAACCTCAAATGTACCATCTCTACAGCGTATCAAAATTGACTGAAACCAGCACAGCACATGCTAATAAAATCATCATAAATCCTATACTCATCCAATTGACACAAAATCTACAGTGATGAAACTAGATATCATAATGAACAACATGCAAAAGGTTTCATGTCCAAACTCCAAGTCTACACTGAGTTCTCCCTATTTCAATTAAGCACAGAAATCAACATGTTCTTCAATTCAACTCTAGCTACTGTTTAAAGACCAATTTTCCAAATGCCTATAAATTCATCCAAACATTTCCCTGATTTTACTGTAGAATATAGATACAAGTGGGATTAAAGGGTAAAACATTCAGATTAAGAACTTGCTCCAATTAATTATGAAAATTCTAACAATATCAGTCATCCTGTTAACCAACTGCTGCTGCTGCCTTACGACACAGTTTCACAAATAGATTTTATTAATATACCAAACCTTCTCAGTAAAGTCCTAAATAATTCATGAACCATCTAAACATATATAGGAAAAATTTGTAAAATTTTCATGATTCAATTCCATGTGATTTGCTCTCGGGAAAATCTAGAAATTAGCCTACACATCAAGATTCTAATTCCAGTTTCTGATTTCATCTTCCAAACTTCTTAGATATTCATCCTAACACTTACTACCACACATGCATGCAAGAAGTCAATTAAGAAACATAGAGAAAGGTTTAGAGTAACTCCCCACCCTGAGTTGATGTAGATTGGTTGATTTCCTTGAGCTTTCCCTCCTTGAGAATCCCTCCTAAAGCTCCTTCTTCAATCTCTCTTCTCTTCTTTCTTCTCTTCTTTTTTTACTTGGTTGAGTTCTGAAATTTCAGAACAAGAGAGATGGAAATGAGGGGTTTTTGATGGAGGAGTGAGTGAGGAAAGAGGGGGGAGGGTGAGGCTGGATTTTAGGTAGTAGGGGGTAGAGTTGTAGGGTGGTTTTGAAGTAAAACCATGGCCTAGCCAATGGTTTTAGGGTGTGTTGTGTTGGCTGCCCATTTTAACACTTAAATGGGTTCTTTTGATGCGAGATGAGGGATTTATCGAGTGTACGCAAGATATACCCACCATAGTGTCATACAATGTTATATTTGTATAGGCGTCGCACCAAAAACTAGTGTTTATACCAGTATCGGTCCTCCTCATTCTCGTGCATCTTTTAGAACGCAACCCTCCTATGAACCGCCCCGCAAACCTGACCGCACACCACGATAGCAAAATCTACCAAAACACTGTAATCATGTGCACGCATACAGACAATATACATATATACATATATATATTTAGGTATCGTACAATCCGGGGTGTTACAATTTTTTCTCCTCTAATCTTGTTTATGCGCTTTAGCATTTTTTTTCGGGGGATCCCTTTGGCCCCATTCGGTGTTTCTCGTTCTCCTCCAGTGCAGTCGATTTGTGCTGCCTCCCTTGCTCGCGTTGTGTTCGGTGGGGTGTTTGTTTGGCCATTTCGCTCCTAGCGAGTTCGGTGCGGTGGTGCGGTGGTTCTTTGCTTTGGGGCTCTCACTAGCTCCGCGGGGGAGGTGGCGTGCGGGGACTTCCGGTTATGCTTCAGGCATTGAACAGGTCATTCGGGTTGACGCATTCCGGCATCCTTTTGCGGTGGATTCGTCGTCTGCCCTTGTCATTTCACTGTTGTGAGAGTCTTGAGGATGTATTTAGTTTCTTTTGCGTTACTTTGTTTTCTTTTGACTTGCTCTGTAGTTTTACTTCTTGTAAGACTCCTATGTATGATACTTTTGTTTAATCTATTTATTTGTTTCGGCTGGAGTCTTAGACTCTGTCCGCTCATTCAAAAAAAAACACAAATTTCAAGCAAATTCAAAGGCACCTTTTGACCATTATTCCTATGAAAATTGTATAACCAACTGTGATTAAATTTTTCTCCAATCACAACTATTGGCTTAAAAAATCGAAGCAAGACGTAGTCTTTAGTAATACTTATATAAACCTGTAGTTTGAAAAGAAAAAATCCTTAAAACAGCAATATCGCTTAGCAATGTCATACATGGTATTTAACTTTAAAAAAAATGTGGCTAGGTTGCGAACATAGCACCCCCCCCCCCCCCCAAAAAAAAAAATAAAAGAAAAAAAAACTTCTATGTAGCGCCTCGATTTTCAATGTAGAAAATACGAGAGACAATCCTTCAATGTAATATAAACACAGTACAAAATACATGGAAATTTAAAACTTTCTGTACAACAGTTCTTATTACAATGCACAGTGGAAACTAATACACATTTAATACAACTCATTTCAATATTTAAACTCCATTCTTATCAAAAATCCAAGCTTTAACCCTTGTTCAAGCCGCTCACTTTGTAATCTTGCAAAACTGTTAAAACTGCAGGTACGTCAGTTGAATGCAACTAACACAATGCTGATAAAAGCAGTGACCCTCCAAAGTCTCACAACCACAAACTTGTTGCACAAAATTAAAATAAAGCAATAATGGAAAGGTTCATAAATCATCAAGTGCAGCTAAACTAAAAGAATGAGTGTGTGTTAAGAAAATAAAGAAAAATACATAAAACAATGTCCAAGAAAACACAAATGCATACAATGCTCACTAATGCACACTTGTTCGGAATCTATGAATCCTATATTACATAGGTCCGAGGGCAAGCCCTTAGTGTTCAGCTCATTATAGGGTTTAATTCCTCGTTATGAAAAACTTATACCCGTGACTAACATAAGATCTAGACATTTTGTGAATATCTGGCCCATGCCCAGGTAATTCCGGAAACCAATCCCACACTGCGGATGAGCTGGAGATACTTCCACTCACATCTCGATAATTCTGGGGACCGTCTCACACCGCAAGTCATCATGGAACCTCATCACACTATCATCCCATGAGTGTTGCCTCGATCCCGATAATTCCGAAGTTCAATCCCACACTGCAGATGAGCTGGAGACACTTCCACTCACATCTCAATAATTTTGTGGACCATCTCACACTGCAGACAAGCTGAGGCCCACATACTCATGGTATCCTTTCATCACATCTCCAACTAGTAAATATCCTTAAGTTCAATCATAGATAACCACAACCTCTTAGAGCTAGCTCACCCTACCGGACTTAACTCAACCAATCAGGAACACTAGCCGACACAGGCTAATTTCAAAAATCAAACAATCTCAACTGCTGGTAACTAGGGTCCTGCTCAACCTCTAGAGCTCACAACCCAATACAAACGTGGTCTAGGGTCCTTCATACTAACCCTAAATCTCAATTAAAACCATCACTTGATTCATTAATCAAATAATCATTCTTTTACTCATTTCAAATATATCACCTTTCGGCAAAACTCGAATTTATAAATCAATTCCCAAAATGATTCATCTTATCAAATATAAGTTTTCAGTAAATAAAAGATTTTCACAACATCTTACTTCTCAGTTAAATGAACTTCCACTTCCTTAATTGATACTTCTCATTTATAGAAACAAAATTAATTAATTCATACATCTTTAATTCAATTCTCACTATTTCATTCCATATATGAAAACATAATATAAATTATGAAACTTTAATTTATTTAAAACTGAAAACAAACCACTTTAAATTCTGGGATTTATCCCTCAAATCTGAAACTTCATAGTTCAAAAATATGAAACTTTCATCTCTTAAAATTTGAAAACAAGTACTTCAAAATGTGAGATTTAAATCATTCAAAACTGAACATTAAACTCTCCAAAATGAGACTTATGGTCGTTTAAATTATAGTTTTGCATCACACGAATTTGCAGCTCAAACATACACAAAAATCTGAAACTTATTTCCCAAAAATATGAAACTCTACCCATCGAAATCTTGATTTTAAAATCAATAAAACTTCCAATATACTAGGTTTATATATACATTCATATATGTATTAGGGGTCATCTCAAACTCTAACACACACACCCTCACAAAAATACCCCAAACCCGTGCCCTAAACTTGCAGGCCGAAAACCCAAAAAATGCAAAACTGGGTCTGCACAGTGCTCGGGTGCACTGTGCAAACCCGGTACTGTGCAACCCTAACCCCCGAGCCATTTTGGGTGTTTAAACTTTGATTCTTTGGTCCATATATCCCCTATATCATGTACCTATCAACTAGAATTCGATTTATAAAAATTTTATGCCTTAAAACAGTGAATACACTTCAAAGATTTCATCATTATATCAATCAAACATAAATTTCTAGATCAACTATCAAGTTCTAATCAATTACAACAATATGCATGATCATTCAATCAACTCTATGGATCAAAAATTTAATCTTTCGTACCCTAAGGTCATATAATATCCAAGAATCAATCATTCATGTTCAACTCATACAACGATTTAATGTTTACTTCATAACATCAACTAAATTTCATATATTAATCATCTCAACAAGTCAAGAATAATAACTACATGCTATACACATCCACACATCCACAAATAAATTCCCAGTATGTTACCACATCATCATGAGAAAAAATAACATATCAAGAGAGTTAATGAGACGCCCGCCTCTTGAAGAATTTGAGTACAAAAGCAAAGAAAGTCCACCTTCCTCCTAAGAAATTGTTCTCTTCTGCAACCCTCCAAAATTTCACCAATGAGAAAACCCAAAAGAAAATAGGCCTAAACCCTACTCTACTTTATATATGGCTACGCAAAAGTTTTAAGGATTTCCATGGGATTTTTGCAAATATATCCCCTAGAATCTCCTACTTTACAAATTCAAATATTTAGGAAATCAATTAAGTTAGGATCCATATATAACTCAATCAATTTGGCTCCATGATCTTATCCCCTAATATCTCATAATTTGACCGGCCTATAATGCAAAAATTTAAAAATTTAAATTTGAATTTCAGCATCTTTTCAAGGCCCAAAACGATTTCTTTCATAAAAATCCATTTTGTCTATATAATTTCAAAAGTATTCCTGTATATTCAAACAAATTCAAAATATTAAAGAATAAAAATAAGAACATTGTAATTAAATCAGAAGAAGTAATTTTTGACATGATAATTTAAGAATTTGAATTTTGCAATATTTGCACGTGCAAAACAGTAGTTTCATAAAATAGTCAAAATTGTCAAATAGATCAATTTTACATTATTTAATAATTCTTTTTATTTTTTGGGGTGTTACATAATATAACTTCTGTTGCTGCTTATTTTGGTGTGGGAGCAAACAGGTAGTGAGTTTATATTTTGAAGGAAACTACTAAACATCTAACATTTGACTGTTGCTGTAAAAAGTTGTTAGAGCTCCTGAGATTGGGTCTGGATCATGGACTAAACACCTTGATATGAATCTGAAGATTGCTGACGTGGCCGATGGACCTGCACAAATCCTGAAACACCGGGGATGGCCCCGATGACAGACCATCCGACGCTCAAGTCAGAACCAGAGAGAGAGAGAATTTGAGAGAGAAATTTCCGATTACTTTCTGATTGAAGGAGGGGAGGGAGAGTATTTATAGGATTGAGATACAGTTAGGAGATGGATATGAATTTATTATCTCCTATTTGATTCTCCCCCTTTCAAGTGATAGAATCGATTATTCTCCTGTTTGGAGATAAGAGATTTGGCTTACATTACTCATGGACTGGGTGTCTCTCCTAGTGGGTGTAGTCACTTTTAATGGAATTGAAAGTGGCCCATAACTTGTTAACGAGCCTGGAGAATGTCTGGATCTATTAAAGAGACACGTTACTGCTAAGCTGCCTATAGAAGCTTTAAGATACGTGCTACAATCATACGGACATAATTTTCTGCGAATTTTACCATTATCATAAGCCCACTACACTCAGAAGACGCTTTTTCTCGGCTTTCGGGAAGTAGTTCGCCTTATTTCAGAGTTCTGGGGTACAATCTTAGCTTTCAGGGACGATTGGATATACCTGAAACTGGTTAGAAGCTTCTAGAGGTGGTTAATATTTTCCTGGATTTTTCTAAATATTTATGAAATTTTCCATAATTCGTTCGGATTTTTAATATTTTTTCCCAATTAATAATTGCTTTTTCAAAATTTTTAATTTATTATTCCAATTTTTAGTTGTTTTTCCAAAATTTAATTAATTTTCCAAATTTAATAATTATTTTTGGAATTTTTAATGAAAATTTTGAATTTTAAATGATTTTTTGTGGATTTTTAATTAATTATCAACTCGGCATGAATATTAGAGCAATCTGGTGTGTTGATTATGATCTGGCTCGCTTACTAGTGAGATTGGTTGGCTGCGATAAGGAGGTTGTGATAATGAAGCAAAGTGGCTTCATCTAGAGCATCTATAATAGAAGGCCTCGCACTCTGAGAGAGATCGAACGGCCGAGAATCGAGCAGAAGGGGAATGGCGATGTGGTCTCATCTGGCACATCGATCACGAGAGGGTGAGCGCTTCTGAGTGATCCAATGGCTATCGATGAATGTGAGTACCCCCTTGGTCGCCCGACCATTTGGGCGGGCATTGTTCATCTTCTTAATTTTGTTTTCTTTGTTTTGGCCGAGCAAGACGTTAGGTGACCAACTTGGCTTCATCGAACACTCTTCTTCTGTCAGGAAAGGTGATTCGGAGACCTTCTTCCCCGGGCGATCTAGGGCTTCGGCGAGGGAACCCTTCGTCGACCAGTGCCTTCTTTGAGCAAGCTTTGGGCGACCAGTGCTTCGTCGACCACTGCATGGTGCGACCAACTGAGTTTTGGGTGACTACTGTTTTCATCGAACACGAAGTTTGGGGGACCATCTAACCAAGTTTTGTTTCAAGAAAAGGTTTTTTGGGTGACCAAGGCAGCTTTTGGGCAACCACCACTTCGCTGACCTTGGAGTTGGGCAACCATCTTTTTGTTGACCAAGGAGTGATCGAGTTCTTCTCTATCGTCTAGCTACTGCATTGGGCTACAAAGATCTTCGGTGACCACCACTATTAACCTCATGTCTGTTGTTCTTGTTATAGAGCTTGAGTACTTCAAAAATACTGGTGAAATTCGAGGAATAGCAAATCTAGGCTTGATCAACTTGGCAGTGGAGCTTTGAATGTTTGGGGTTTGTTTATCTCTTATCTCGAAGCTTCTCCCCATAGCCGATGTTGAAGGTAGGCTAATTTGGAATTTTTTGTCAAGTTTTTTTTGAGTTGATCATATCTTGGAGTTTTTGTTGAGTTTGGGTTTGGCTGAGGTTGGAGGTAGGGTTTTGGTGAAGCTTGAGTTTGGAGATGGTTGAAGCTTGAGTTTCTAATGTTTGAGGTTGAGTGTAGTGATACTTGATCAACTTGGATTTTTGTTGAATTGGGTTTGAGATTTTCCCAATCTTCTTGTATCTCCTGGATAAGCTTCATGACCACAGGGTCGATGTTTGGTCTTTGTTTGCACCCACCAAGTGTTTCTTGATTGGTCTACCCCCATCGGCTTCAAGGCTCTAGTTGACTTCGAGTTTCAAATAAGCTGATTATCATCTACCTTGGTTTGGCGATTTCTCAAATTTTTGCCCACCAAGTGTTTGTTATGTTGTCTATCCCATCAAGTCGCTCTTTCATCGACTAAACATTGTGTTGTTCGCTTATTTTGTCGATCGAATTTTTCGTTGTTGGGATATTGCTCTTTTTTGATTTGGAGGTTGAGTGCTTCGACCTTTGGATCTTGTGGATTGCTCAGATGTTGCCACATTGCAATTTGATCTTGAAGACTCTAGACTCTATAAATAAGACCCAATCCCTCCCCTAATTTGCTCAATTTCCTCCACTTTCTTTCTCTTTAAATTTTTTAGAGCTTCTCTCTATTGAAATTGTGGTGGTTTATCAGGCGGTGTTGGTGGTTTGCCTGGTGGTTTGATGGTGGTGCTATCGGTCGTTTGTATTTTTATTATCCTTGTGATCTTTGATCAGGTAACTCTTTGTAATCGTTGTCCGTTACGTCTAGCATTTCATTAAGAAATTCTTATTTTGTTGTGGTTTGTTTAGAGGTAGACGGTGATGTTGAGTCTAGTTGTTTCACAAGAGAAGAGAAGGGGAAAGATGTTGTTAGTCGTTCCATTATTGTGGAGACGGTCGTTGAGCCTGAGAGAGATAGATGGATTGCACTTAAAACACCATTATTTCTAGTTCTTCAATTTATTAGGGACTACCCTGTAGTAGATCAAGATTTCTTTAGGAATTGGATATAGTATGCCGAGCCAGACCCAGTCCACACCACTAAGGTTGATTTTGCTATAACTATTATCACGAGGGAAGAGCTTGCCATGATCAGGGCAGCCTTCGGGATTCCCTTCGAGTACGGGTTACTCTTACCCAGTCCCAGAGTTAGAGCGTGCTACATGATGTCTGAGGAGTACTGGTTTTTCTTTGCGATGCCCTCTACTCGAGGCTTCACTTTCCTCTTCAATCCTTGTTAGAAAGGTGTTCAACTAGTATAGGCTGTGTCTGATGCAGCTTATGCCAAACACGTGGAGGCACGTTGTGGGATACGTTCTACTGTGTCGTAGGCTCGGAGGTGAACCGAGTCTCACCGTCCTTCGGCGATACTTCAAGATTGCCTAACAGAACAAAATGGAGGAATGATGGTACCTTTGCCCATTGTAGCAATCAGAGGAGGGGGGGGTAATCAAGGATCCCGACTAAATTAATTATTGGAGAGAGAAGTTTCTTATCGTTCGTAGGTGCTAAACTGTGGGGGATTCCCAAGACATGAGAAGGAAAATTCCATCGACGTTGATGGTGGAACCGGTGGTGACAGCAGCAGAGAAGAGTTTTAGTGACGCTCTTCTCGCGCTGAAGATGTTAGCATTACGAGATATCACCGACGAAGTACTCATCGATGGTGGTCTTTTCTCGGTTGATCCTAGTACAGTTTGTTGCTTTTGTTTCCTTTCCATATCTTGTTGTTTTAGTTGATATCTTTGCTATTTGTTGCTTTTTTTTACATTATGAGTTCTCATCTCTTCGTATATGATATTGTAGGACAGAAAGTATGGATTTTGAAGACTTGATCGATGACGAGGAGGCCCTTCGCAACAAAAGGACCGACAAGCCCAAGAAGTGCAAGAGGTCGGCGAGCCATCCTCCAATTCCCAGGATCTTACTACCCAGGCCCCGACTATTCTGAATGAGATGCCTTTGGGGGTGTCGCCTGATGCCATTGCAGGGGGTTTTTCTTTGGTGGCGATCGTAGGGAATGCTATGCCCATCCCCTTGTCTGCATGGAGCGATTCTCAGTGATGAGAGAGAGATGAATCACATTCCCGACTAGAGAGTGAAGCAGTAGAAGAGCTTCCTTGGCAACTCGGCCACTTTCGTGGTTGTGATTCTTCACCTCCCCACTCTCGTAGATCGGGAGATGATGAAGATGGAAGCACCTGAGAGATCCATCCTAGAGATTGCCCGAGCCCAGATGACAATACGTTCAAGTATTTTTTTGAAATTTGGTCTTCACAGCTTTCATTTGTAGTGCAACATCTTGAACGTTTTCCTATTATTTCAGATGGCTCGTCAGTTTAGCCACTTCATTGATTTCTATGCCACCGAGGAGAAAAATCTGAAGGCACAAATCTCCTGTGCCGAGAGGGATAAGAAGAATGTTGTCAAGGGGTTGAAGATGGTGTTGGAGGTATTGAATAAGAAGGATGAGGAGGCACGCTCAGAGTTGGAGGCATCGGCTAAGAGGGAAGAAGCATCGACGAAGTGGGAAGAGCAGTCATGGATCAAGCTTGAGGCATCCGAGAAGAGGGTGACCGACCTCGTGCTTGGGTTGGAGAAGGCACTGGCTGAGACGACATTGGCTGTGAAGGCCGCTAAGGCCAAGGTAGAGACCGAGGATAAGGCCAAGCTGCAATGCGTGATTGAGAAGTCCTACGCGCAGGCTATCACTCACGTGGCGGAGCCTGTTCTTGACTTCACCGAGAAGGGATACCACGTGATGCTCCGTCCTGGAGAGGATCTTGGTGTGGATGGAGACAAGGAGGATGGAGAAAAGGGCAACACTCCTGCAGGGGGTGCGAAGAGTGGCTTAGGGAAAAAGAGCAAAGGGAAGGAGGCAGCTTGGGGCACCTTGCCCTTAGCTCCGCTGAAGCAGTTGGACGATTGATTCTTCATCCATATTTTTTAGTTGCTTTCGTAGTAGATTTCTATATGACTGCCATATTGCGGATTGGCCCCCACACCCTTGTATCTTTCTTTTAGTATATAAAAAAATGATTTCTTGCTTTATCTACACTTGTGTATTGTTTCGATGTACTATGAGTTACTCTTGGTTGCGATGTTTTGTTGTTTGACTCTTTTGTGAGTGTATCCCTTGCCTTTGCGATGTTGAGATAACTCTTTGGTCCTTCTCATTGGTAGATGAATGCGGGAACGGAAGAGAAGGACTGAGGAGATGAAGTTGATCTTCGTCACAAGTGATTGTGCATAAAAAAGTTGGCACATGATCACTTGCGCGATCAGTCAGAGGACGAATGGTTGGAGATAGTTCGTCTTAAGTCAGTGCTAATTGAGAGGGATTACGAGTTAGCCCTTCTGCATGTTAATCGCCACACCGACATGTCCTTGCTCCCCTAGGTGACAAAAAATAGTGTTGGGGAGTGTGCCATCCTTAGAGAAGTGCTCGTTGAGAAGGACTTGGAGATATCCCGTCTCCAAGCCATTGCTTGTGGCTGCAAATGGTTAGCACTTCGTGCATTGTTGGTGTGAAAAAGGGTGCACCGATTAGTGGAACTAGGTCGACTGTTAGAGGAACGAGCGCGACTGCATAGGTATTCCCACATCATCCCGGCGATGCTCATAGTGGGGTGACCATGTTGTTGATTATGTTTTCCACCCATGGAGGTTCGTAGGCATCGGATCGTGGTCCCCAGCCTCAGTTCGTGGGATCGGTGCTTCTCGTAAAAGATGTAGGAGGCCCAGAAGAGGTGGTGCCTGCCAAAAAGCCCATGATGAGGATTGTGTCCCTTAGGAGGAACATTCCTCATCCACGTAGCCGAAAAGATGTTCTGTAGATTACTTGCAAGACTATTATACTGACCAATGTTTCGACACATTTTTGTAGTGATGCTTTTATTTGAAGTTGCAAACTCATTGTTGTGTGGAAACTGTAACACGGCTCATAGTTTTGTACTTGAAAGTTTTGGCAGTGGTTGATGTGTCTAATTTTAAATAAATATTTATACTCATTTACCCAAAAAAATTGCTTGTATTCGTCTATCTTGTTAATAATTTATCTTATTTCCATAGATTTCATTTAATTAATTATTTTTGAAGGAATAAGATTTTTTTATGCAAAAGGTGAATATTTTCAGTAAAAATTAACAAAGAAAACAAAAAGAATGATTGATTAATTTTTATTGATTTTTTGAATTTTTAATTCACAATTTGGCCATGTGGAAAGAAAAATAGAAATTTTAATTGTCAACAGAGGGTGAAAATGAAATAAAAAAATTTAAAAGGATTTAATTGAGCTAATGTGATTATTATTTAGTTTAAATAATTTAAAATAATTTTTTTTTTAATTTTTAAATCCTAAATTATGATTTTATTTTTGTGTGTGTGCAGCACATGCTTCAAGAAAGAGAAAGAGAAAAAAAAGAAGAAAGAAATAAAGAGAAAATCAGAAAAAGGAAAGAAATAAAGAAAAAAGTGGGGTTATATGCAAAAGTAAGCCCTAATAACACTGGTTCGTGTTCCTATAAATACAACAACCAAAAGAAAAAAACGATGACGCTTAATGAGAGAGGGAGAGCGATGGCTGACCTCACAAAAAACATTAAAAAAAACCAGAGAGAGGACAGAGATAGAGGAGAGAGAAGGGTGTGGCTGCACTTTGGGTCTGTGTTCCAACGCGAGAATCAAGACGGAAGGAGAGCAGGGGGTCTGTGGTGCGGCGCAAAAACCAAGGGTGTGCGGAAACCAATAGAGGGGAGAGAAAGGGAGTGCAGCTAGGATTCCAAAGCGTGCGACGACGTCAGCGAAAACAGAGAAGAAAGAGGAGGGAGAACGAGGCGCAATGCTGCACTGTTGGGCACGAATATCGAGGGGCTTCGATTTGGGATTTTTCAACAAAACAGAGTTCTTTCTTCTCCTCTTCTAATTTTTATTATTATGCAATCAAAGAACATGTTTGTTAGTTGCAAATTTATTATAAACTAATTTAATTGTTTCTAGGGCTTCGATATTGCCTAGTTTTGAGAATACAATTCTAGTTTCATATTATTTTATTAAACTATTTTTCCATGGTTGTGTGTATAATTTTTGTTCTTAATGCTTATAATTGTTTGGCCTACTTTTGTACGATTTATTAAATCTTGGAGAGATCAAATTGGTAATTTATGATTTCGAATTGATAAAATTAAATACAGTTACAAGAGCGAACCGCTGTTAATGTGACCGTTAAGAAATCCATAGATCTTAATGAATTTTCAATTAGTAATTTGTGCATGAACTATGAAAAATAATTAGTTGAGAATATTTTTGATATTGCTTGAGAGAGAATATTAAATAATTTGAGAATTTTGGTCTACAACTTGGAAAAATAATATTTTTATTCACATGGAGTTATAAATTGTGTGGGATTAACTAGATGAAATCGAAAGCCCTAGAATTTGTTTTGCCATTAACAAATCACAAAAATTTTAGATTTTCATTCTCTTTTGTTAGTTTAGATCTTTAGATTTATTCAGTTGCTTTATTTATTAAAATTTCGGTTTTCCAAATAGTAGTTAATCTAGTAATTTTGGTACTCGATAAAATAATTAGTCCTTGTGGGTTCGACACTCTTTTCACTTATCTATAATACTTGTTGCGATTTTGTACACTTGCAAATAATCTCGTCAAGTTTTTGGCTCCGTTGCCGGGGACTAATTATTCTTTTATTGATATTGATAATTTCTAGATTGTTACTAATTTGGATTTTTCTTATTATTTTTATTATTTTTTTAGTCTTTATCTTTTGTTTTTCTATTTTTTAATAGCTATATTTCAGGACACTGAATTGTATCACAATGGCAAACGATGACGAAAACAATGCTTTAAGAGACTATGTTATGTCCTCACTTAAGGGAGAGACATCAAAGCATAAAGAGCCCGGTTATTGAAGCTAACAATTTTGAGATTAAACAGTCAATTATTCAAATGATTCAATAGACTGTTCAATTTGGGGGACTATCGCACAAGGATCCTAATGTTCACATTGCAAACTTTCTAGAAATTTGTGACACTTTCAAGCACAATGGAGTATCAGATGATGCAATTCGATTGAGTCTCTTTCCTTTTTCACAAAGAGATAAGGCGAAGGCTTGGATAAGTTTTCTACCACCAAGTGTTATTACTACTTGGGAGAGACTTGCACAAAAACTTCTAGCTAAGTATTTTCCGCCGGCTAAGACAACGAAGCAAAGGAATGACATTACCACATTCACTCAATTTGAGACTGAGTCTTTGTATGATGCATGCGAGGGGTATAAAGAGTTATTGAGAAAGTGTCATCATCATGAACTACTGAAATGGCTACAAATTTAAATATTCTATAATGGTTTGGGAGTTACAAATCGATATATGGTAGAAGCAGCAGTTGGAGGTGATCTTATGAGAAAAACTCATGAAGCGGCCTATGAACTTTTAGAGGAGATGGCATCCAACAATTACCAATGGTCTTCAGAGAGAACAATGCCAAGAAAAGTAGCTGGAATTTTTTAGCTTGATCATATTTTCACATTGACTGCACAAATTGATATTTTATCTAAACAATTAAGTAATATGAATGTTAATGCTATTCAAACTAATATTATTTGTGATCATTGTGCAGGAAATCACTCAAGTATAGATTGTCAAGTGGGAAATCTGTATACTCAACCAATTTCCTATCAAGCAAATTACGTGACCAATTTCCAATATTAAGACAATCCATACTTGAACTCGTATAATCCAAGATGGAGAAACAACCCCAATTTTTCTTAGAACAACAATCAAGGAGCAATTAGACCACCTCAAAATTTTACACAACAAGAAAAGAAGCCGATACTTAAGGAAACATGCAATACATTTAAAAGACACATTTAGCGATCCAAAATGTTGCTACTTCAACTTTAGCTTCAATTCGCGACCTTGAGGTCCAGATTGGTCAGCTTTCAAACATGCTTACAGAGAGAACAACAGAGACATTACCTAGTAACACAGTGAAAAATCCAAAGGAGGATGTCAAAGCAATAACAATAAGAAGCGGGAGAACAATTGAGCAGCGACACGAAGAAATTGCCGAACAAAATGTGGTTGAAAAGAAAGATGAGTACGAATCAATTTTGGAGGAACTAACACAGTAGGTGGCCAACCACCATTCTAAGAAGAATAAAGGAGCTTCAAACACCACAGTTACCAGGGAGTTTAATTCTGAAACTTATCCTAACTCACCTTATGATCTACCTATTCATTTTCCGCAAAGACTTAAAAGAATAATATTGAAAATCAATTCACTAAATTTTTAAGTATTTTAATGAAATTACATATTAATATTCCTCTTATTGAAGCTTTAGAACAAATGCCTAAATATGCTAAATTTTTGAAGAATTTTATCAAACAAGTGGAAATTGGAGGAGCATGAGACAGTTATGCTAACCGAAGAGAGTAGTGCAATATTACAAAAGAAGTTGCCTCCTAAACTTAAAGATCCATGGAGTTTTACGATTCCTTGTACTATTGGAAATTCTTCTTTTAATAAAGCTTTATGTGATTTAGGAGCAAGTATTAATCTTATGTCTTTTTCGGTTTTCAGGAAACTTGTTCTTGGAGAACCAAAACCTACTACAATTTCCTTACAATTGGCGGGCAGATCTATCACGTACCCAAGAGGAATAATTGAGGATTTTTTGGTAAAGGTAGACAAGTTCATATTTCCAGCTAATTTCATTGTGCTTGATATGGAGGAAGATGAACAAATTCTGTTAATTTTGAGGCGACCTTTTCTAGCTACGGGAAGAGCTTTGATTGATGTCCAACAAGGAAAACTTATTTTGAGGGTTGAGGATGAGCAAGTAACGTTTGATGTTTTAAATCCATGGAGTTTCCAGCTGAAGTACAGTAATGCTTTCAAGTAAGTGAAACTGATTTAATTGTGGGCGAGAAACATAAAGCTGAAGTTGAAAAGTTACCAATAGAAGTATGTCTAACAAATTCAGCAACACTTGAATTTGAAAAATAAACCATTTTTGAATATATTATGTATTTGGATGTTGCACCATCTATTCATCTTTCTTCCCAACTGAAATTCAAAGAGGTGGGAATATCAAATACGCCATTTTCAAGAAAGAAACGACTCAAACTAGAGCTTGAACCTAATCCACACATGAAGAGAAGTATTAGAAAAGATGTTATTATGTTATCGGATCTTGGCGTTACATAACCATCTCAGCTACTACGTTTGGCTAAAGACTTAAAACTTAGCGCTTCTTGGTAGGAAACCCATGTTTTCTTTTTACTGCATTAGATTTTCTTTTTCTTTTAGTTTACTTTATTCTTAAATTTTAAATTTTATTTTATAAGATTGCATGAGTTTGGAAGTCATCGGGCGGAGCTGTTTCTGGACCGACATTGATGACTATTTTTTAGCAATATATAGTACGAATATGGAAAAGTGTATAAAATACCGATCGAAGAAAATTGTCTTAGCTTTCCAGAACAAAAAAAATCAGAAAATTTGGACATCTACAGCTCCAGATATCACTGAAACAATGAACGTTGCCTGTCCAGAATTTTAACATGAATCAGGGGAGCAATTTTGAACTTTTCTTCTTATTTTCCTTTTTCTTTTTCTTTACCCACTAAGGACAATGTTATATTCAAGTTTGGGGGACAATGGTAGAATTATATATTTATATATATATATATATATATATATATATATATATATATATATATATATATATATATATATTTGAAAAGAAAAATAAAACAAAGTATTGCAATTAGGCTTACCATGAAACTTTTGAGTTATTTATTGTGCTAAAGCGTTGAAATAATTTTTTTTTAGGATAGACAATATCTGATAAAGAAAGATTAAGCATACTTATTTATTTTAGAATTATTGAATTACAAAAATTTGGAGTCATGTGATTATGCATAAAAGAAGAGTGTGATGATTTGTCTTGTGATTATCCCCTTTGATCTAGTTCTAAACAGAGTTTAAGTAAATAGAGTAATATTTTTCAAAAATTGAATTAATAAAGTTTAGGGGTATTCATCACCAATGTTTACTTTTATGCCAAACGGCAACTTGAAATATGAGTATGCAAAAGCACTCTAATTGTGCGGCTTGTTGAGTAACCGGGTGAATTCTTCACAAATGTTTGCATTCGCATCAAAAGACAAGTATCAACTTAGAGAAGAGCAAGAAAAAAAAAATCTAGTTTGCTACTCGGTTTGTAGTAGTGAGAAGGGGTGAGCACAGATGGAGTTGTTGCATAATTTAGTTGAGTTAATTGCATGATAAATATAAGAAAAAAGGGAATGAAAGTGAGTATGTTTATTTTCCTTTATCAGATATTGTTTATGTACCTAATTAAAATTTTGATGATTGCATGAATAAATTTTTTTTAATTTGATGAGTTGAGCTTGATTTATGAGTTTACTTTTTGCTCGAGGACAAGCAAAATCTTAAGTTTGGGGGTATTTGATACATCTAATTTTTATATAAATATTTGTACTCATTTACCCATAAAAATTGCTTGTATAAATCTACCTTGTTAATAATTTATCTTATTTCCATAGATTTCAGTTAATTAATTATTTTTTAAGGAATAAGATTTTTTTTTGCAAAAGATAAATATTTTCAGTAAAAATTAACAAAGAAAAAAAGGTGAATGATTGATTAATTTTTATTGATTTGTTGAATTTTTAATTTTGCAATTTGGCCATGCGGAAAGCAAAATAGAAATTTTAATTGTCAATAGAGGGTGAAAATCAAATTAAAAAATTTAAAAGGATTTAATTTAGCTAATGTGATCAATAGTTAGTTTAATTAATTTAAACTAACTAATTTTATTTTTATTTTTAAATCCTAAATTCTGATTATATTTTTGTGTGTGTGCAGCAAGTACTTCAAGAAAGAGAAAGAGAAGAAAAAGAAGAAATAAATAAAGAGCAAATCAGAAAAAGGAAACAAATAAAGGAGAAAGTGGGGTTATATACAAAAGTAAACACTAATAACATTGGTTCGTGTTCCTATAAACACAACAACCAAGAGAAAGAGACGACGCTTAACGAGAGAGGGAGAGCGGCGGCTGGCCTCACAAACAATAAAAAAAACAGAGAGAGGATAGAGAGACAGAGGAGAGAGAAGGGTGTGGCTGAACTTAGGGTCTGTGTTGCAGCGTGAGAATCAAGACGGAAGGAGAGAAGGGGGTCTGTGGTGCGGCGCGGAAACCGAGGGTGTGTGGAAACAAACAGAGGATAGAGAAGGGAGTGCAGCTCGGATTTCGAAGCAAGTGGCGACGTCAGCAAAAACATAGAAGAAAGAGGAAAGAGAACGAGGCACAGTGCTGGACTGTTGGGCGTGAATCTCCAGGAGCTTCGATTTGTGATTTTTCAACAAAACAGGGTTTTTTCTTCTTCTATTCTAATTTTTATTATGCAATCTGTTGGTGCTGATTTTGGTGTGGGAGCAAACTGATGAATTTGTGGATTCTTTTTGGAAATAATAAAGCAAACCTGTTGACCATCACCAACGTGTTGACTTGTTTCTCGCTGTTACCACGAACCTGCACAAAGTTTGATACACCGGGATGGATCCCGGCGACGAACCCTCCGACGCGCTTGTCAGTAATTAGAAGATTAAGAAAGAGATTTAGGTATAAAAAGATTGATTACCTTGTTACGGTGGGGGGGAGGGGTATTTATAGTCACCTTAGGGACCAATTTCGAGATAAGAATAAATCTCTACTTTCCGGTGTTGATGGATAAGCTGGGGAGTTTAAACTCGTTTCATGATAAGAAGTGATTAAAACTGCCTCTTAGGGATAATCACGAATTTGAATTACTCTTTATCCTTCTGAATTGGTTTGTAACAGATTGGTATCCGTATCTAATAGGACAGATCCGTTTATGGGTTATTGGGCTTTGAAGAAGAGACCCAATTCCCATTTCGGACCCGTTTGTAAGTAAAATTACCGTTTATCCCTGAGAGCTTTAAGATTTGTGTCCGATTTGAATGGTCCTGATTTGGTTCTATTTTTAGCCATATCACAAGTCCCCCACTCATGGAGACTGAGTTTTACAGTCTTTAAGTAGTAGTTTTGTCCATTTTCAGTGGCTAATAGAATTTATCGAAGTTCTTAAGGGAGTTTGGATCTTGCTCGAAGTGTAACGGTGTCAATCTGAGCTTCTAAAATGCCCAAAACTATTCTCAGATTTTTCTTGTTTTTTGTGATTTTTCATATTTTTCTGAATTTTTTCAAATTTTTTATTCAATTTCTGAATTTAAATAATCAATTTTTGAAAATATTAATTAATTATTCTAATTTAATAATTATATTTTTAGATTTTTAAAATTATTTTCTGAATTAATAAAAAAATTGAATTTTTGAATTATTTTTTTATTTTATTTTTAAATATTTTTTTGGATTTTTTAAAATATTAATTCAATTAATTAAATAAATAAATAAATAGATAATTACCTGTACACGTGGAGCCATTAAGGACGTTGATCACGATCAGGCGAGCGCGCATCGGGAGGAGCCATTTTTCTCTTATTTGGGGGTCGGTGGCATGAGTGCGCGGATTGGACTACCGAAGTCCAGATTACTGACTCATGGCGTGGTCAACGTTGACCATTTTTTTTCTTTCCCGCTCTCTTCCTCTCCTTCTGTCTTTGACCTCGTCTTCAACCTTCATCTCTAGCTTCGTCGAGAGCGTCCGTGGAGCTCGAAGGGGGGAGCACTGGAGTTCGTCGAGGTCAGAGCTCGGCCTTGGAGCTTCGTCAATGGGAGCTCAGGGACGACGGAGCTCGACGAGGACGAGGTTTGGCGAGGAGCTTGGAGCTCCGTAGCAGAGCTCGGTGGAGAATTAGCTCGGCCAAGGTTGGAGATGGAACTGCTCTTGGAGGGAGAGCTCGACTGTTATGAGAATTTGGCGAAGAGAGGAGCTCGGTGGCAGAGCTTGGCGGAGAATTAGCTCGGCCAAGGTAGGAGATGGAGCTGCTCTTGGAGGGAGAGCTCGACTGTTATGAGAAGTTAGCGAGGAGAGGAGCTTGGTGGCGGAGCTCAGCGAGGGGATGAGCTCGACTACGGGGCTTGATAACGACAGTGGAAGGGAGGTCGAGGTTGGCGAGGCTTGGAGTCGACGAGGATGTGGCGAGGACGTTGGAGCTCGGCAGCTTCGGAGTGGGAGCTTAGCACTATGGAGGAGGAAAGCTCGCGAGGGGGACTTAACGGAGGTGACTCGACGTCAGAGCTCGCGAAGAAGGTGGTCTTAAGCTCGACGAGGACTCTTCGAGGGTGATGGAGAAGAAGCTCAGTTGGATTTGAGCTCAGCGTTGGTCTGATGGGTTTTTGGCGCTCAAACTCAGAAGGAGAAGAAGTGTAGGGTTAGTGGGTTTGGGTCTCTAATCGGGTCCGAACCCGACCTATTAACCCTTTAACATATTTTCCCTTTTTTATTTTCTGTTGAATCTGAGCAGCAGATCATGCTTGAGCATGAATTTTGAGACGGAATTTTTTCTCCAATTTGAGCTCCGGTGGCAAGAGTTCTCGGGTTGCATTTCTGAAGTCCAGGAGAGTTTTTTCTCGCATTAGGACGTCAGTGGCAAGAGTGCTCGGCACACGTTGCCGAAGTCCAGGAGAGTTTTATCTCGCATTTGGACGTCGGTGGCAAGAGTGCTCGGCATACATTGCCGAAGTCTAGGAGAGTTTTTTCTCGCATTTGGACATCGGTGGCAAGAGTGCTCGGTACACGTTGCCGAGGGCCAGGGAGGCTTCGGCGCAGCTGTATTGTAACCAACGTTTCCAGTGCTACAGAGGTCGGATTGGGGCATGTGACCCCTTGTTTCGAAGCTATCTCGAAGATCTACAAGTTCTCTTCTGAAATGAGTTGGAGAATCATCCTTCTTCAAGTTCAAGATAGTCCCGCAACATCTTCACCTTCAAGAAGTTGAGAAGAGCTTTGCATGACTCTAGGGGAGATCCGTTCTTGGAAGCGAGTTCAGGGAGCATCTCTAGACGAGTTAGGCTCCGAACTCTTTCAAAAGAAGGACGCTCAGGAGGCGAGTTTGAGGAGCAACTCTAGGGGAGAGTTGAGCTCCAAACTCGATGAGAAGAAGGCCGCTCAGGAGGTGAGCGGGAGGAGCACCACTAGGCTCTAGGAGAGAGTTGTTTAGGAGACAAGTTTGAGGAGCAACTCTAGGGGAAAGTTGTTCTCCGAACACGTTGAGAAGAGGTCCGCTCGGATGGCGAGCGGAGCGAAGAGCTTCACCAGGCTCTAGGAGAGAGTCTTTTGGGAGACAAGTTTGAGGAGCAACTCTACGGGAGAGTTGAGCTCCGAACTTGTTGTTTAGAAGGCCACTCGGGAGGCGAGCGGAGCGAAGAGCTTGGCTCTAGCAGAGAGCCGTTTGGGAGACAAGTTTGAGGAGAAACTCTAGGGGAGAGTTGTGCTCCGAACTCATTGAGAAGAGGTCCACTCTAGAGGCGAGCATCACTAGGCCCTAGGAGATCCGTTTGCGAGACAAGTTCGAGGAGAGCTCTAGGAGAGAGTTTTAGCTCTGAACTCGTTAAGAAGAGGTCCGCTCAGGAGGCGAGCGGAGCGAAGAACTTCACTAGGCTCTAGGAGAGAGCCGTTTGGAAAACAAGTTTGAGGAGCAACTCTAGGAGAGATTTGAGCTCCTTTTGTTGTTTAAAAGAGTTTCAACAGTTGTGGGAGCAATTTCAAATGGTAAGCTACTTCGTACTCGCTCGTTCGCAAGTAGCTAAAGTGGCATCGAACCAAGTATTGGACTTCGAACTTATGTTTAGAGAGTTAACGAGTTGTAGGAGCAATTCTGAATGGTGAGCTGCCCCGAACTTACTTGTTTGCAAGCGTCTAAAGCAACATCGAACAAAGTGTTGGACTCCAAACTTGTTTTTAAGAGAGTTAACGAGTTGTAGGAGCAATTCTGAATGGTGAGCTGCCCCGCACTTGCTTGTTTGCAAGTGGCTAAAGCAACGTCAAACCAAGTGTTAGACTCCAAACTTGTTGTTAAGAGAGTTAACGAGTTGTAGGAGCAATTCCGAATAGTGAGCTGCCCCGCACTTGCTTGTTTGCAAGCGGCTAAAGCAACGACGAACCAAGTGTTGAACTCCAAACTCGTCTTTTGAGCTTAGTAAGTTATGAGAGTAACCCTTTAGGACAACCTGGACTACGAACTTACCATTTAACGGGTCGTAGATGTGACCCAGAGAGATAGAAATGAGGCAAATGCAATAATTTTTAATCGAAAAACTCTAAGTTTTATTGGAACAAACTAAGTGGCCGCTTCAATAGGTGCTCAAGTTGATGGACTCCCTCAAGGACTCGCCATCCATTCAAGTGAGTGCGGAGGTCAACCCCCTGTTGGCGGTTAACAATCGCCTGACGGAGATCCTGCTCGGGAGGGCTTTGAGAAGCCATAGAGTCAACTGAAGGATTGTGGACTGCGACATGGTCATGGGAAGCCCCCCGAGACCCTGGAGGGGCCTGTTAATGAGTGAAATTTATACATATATTTTATTACTCTTTAATGCATTAGAATTGCGAGTTCTCGTTTATTTCTTTGAAATTTATCTTATTTCTACTCAATATTATTTGTTTGTTTGTTTTTGTAGGAATGAGATGGATAAATGCAAAAGTTGGTCATTTTGCGTGAAATTATGGAAGGAAAGAAGATGAAGATTTAAAAATTCAAGCACACAAGTACAAGTTTTTTACGAGAAAGAATCAGTAAAAAATATTTTGATCAATTAGGAGGTGGAATAAAATTTTGTATTAAAAGATGAGTGAATTTAAATTAGGGTTAGTAAATTAATTAGTTTAAAATTTAATAGTTTAATTATAATCTATGAATTTTTAAATTAATTAATTAAGTATTTTAATTATACTTAAACTAAGCCCTAATTTTATTAAACCCCTACCTACCCCTATATATACACCAGGCTAAAGACAATTCAGGTAGGTAGGCGTGAGCGTGAATAGGGGGCGTGAAGGAAAATAGGAGGGGGTAGGTGTGGGGCGGCGTGGAACTCCAAAAAAAAAGAAAAAAAAAGAAAAAAAGAAAGAGAGAAAGTCAAAGAGGAAGATAGAGAGGCTGACGTGGGCTCTCTCTTTTCTGGCGCTGTGCTTCAAAGGCTGAAGGAGAGAGAGAACGACAGAGAAGTAAAAGGAGTTCTGGTGCGCGGTTCGAGGCTGTTCAGTTTGGATTTTTTTTAAAAACAAAATAGAGTTCTTTCTTCTTCTCCTCTAATTTTTATTATGCAATCCATGTACAAGTTTGTTAGTTGCAATTTTATTATGAACTAAATATATTTTTCTAGGGCTTTGATATAGCCCAGTTTTGAGAACACAATTTTAATCTCATATTATTTTTCTGTTTTTTCATGGTTGTGTGTTTGATTTTTGATCTTAATGCTTATAAATGGTTGACCGACTTTGTATGATCTATTAAATTATGGAGAGACCGAACTGGTAATATGTGATTTTGAATTATAGAATTAAACATCATTGATTGAGTGAAATTAGAGATGGTTTACCGTGATTGATGTGACCGTTAAGAAATCCACAGAACTTAATGAGTCTTCAATTAATTAAATTTGTGCATGAACTATGAAAAACTGTAGTTGGAAATATTTTTGGTGTTGTTCGAGAGAAAGCATTGAATACTTAGGGGATTTTGGTCTACAACTTGGAAAAATAATATTTTTATTCTCATGGAGTTATAAATTGTGTGTGATTAACTAGGCAAAATCAAAAAGCCCTAGAATTAATTTTGCAATTAATAAACACCAAATTTTCAGATTCCGCTCCTTTTTAATTAATTTAGTTAGTTCTTTAGATTAATTTAATTTAGTTTCTTTATTTATTGAATTTCGATTTTCCAAATAGTAGCTAATCTAGTAATTTCGGTACTCGATAAAATAATTAGTTCTTGTGGGTTCGACACTCTTTTCACTTATCTATACTAGTTGCGATTTTGTACACTTGCAAATAATTCACATCAAGTTTTTTGCGCCGTTGCCGGGGACTAGTTATTCTTTTATTGATATTGAAAATTGCTAGATTATTACTAGTTTGGATTTTTTATTATTATTATTATTTTACCTCTTTATTTTCTTTTGACTTACTTTTATTTTAATTTATTTTATTTATTATTATTTTTTCTATTTTTTTTAATACTTATATTTCAGGACATACAAGTAGATTATCATGGAAAACAATGAGGAAAACAGGGCTTTGAGAGACTATGCTATGCCCTGAATTAATGGAGCAACATCAAGCATAAAGAGACCAGTTATTGAAGCTAATAATTTTGAGATTAAACCGGTGATCATACAAATAATTCAACAGACTGTTCAATTTGGAGGACTACCGCACGAGGATCCTTATGTTCACATTGCAAACTTTCTGGAAATTTGCAACACTTTTAAGCACAATGGAGTATTAGATGATGCAATCAGATTGAGACTTTTTCCTTTTTCACTAAGTGATAAGGCTTGGCTTGGCTAAATTTTCTACATCCGGTAGTATTACTACTTGGGAAGGACTTGGACAAAAATTTCTTGCTAAGTATTTTCTGCTGGTAAAGACAGCAAAGCTAAGAAATGATATTACCACATTCATTTAATTTGAGACTGGGTCTTTGTATGATACATGGGAGAGGTATAAAGAGTTATTGAGAAAGTTTCCTCATCATGAATTACCGAAATGGCTGCAAATTCAAATATTCTATAATGGTTTGGGAGTTACAAATCGATCTATGGTTGACGCAGCAGCTGGAGGTGCACTTATGAGCAGAACTCATGAAGCAGTCTATGAGCTTTTAGAGGAGATGACATCTAATAATTATCAGTGTTCTTCAGATATTACAATGCCAAGAAAAGTGGCTGGAGTTTTTAAGCTTGATCCTATTACTACTTTAACTGCACAAATTGCTACTTTATCTAAACAATTAGGCAATATGAATTTTAATGCTATTTAATCTAATATGATTTGTGATCTTTGTGCAGGAAATCATTCAAGTACAGATTGCCAAGTGGAGAACCCTTTTGCTCAATCAAATTTCAATCAAGCAAATTACGTGTCCAATTTCCAACTTCAAAACAATCCTTATTTGAACACGTATCATCAAGAATGGAGAAACACCCCCAATTTTTCTTGGAACAACAATCAATGAGCAATTAGACCACCTCAAAATTTTTCACAGCAAGGAAAGAAGCTGACACTTGAAGATGTTTATGCAATACATGCAGAAGACAGATTTGGCGATACAAAATAATACGGCTTCAATTCACAATCTTGATACTTAAAATGGTCAGCTTTCAAATATTCATACAGAGAGGACAGCAGGAAACTTACCTCGCAACACCGTGACCAACCCCACGGAGCATGTCAAAGCAATAACACTAAGAAGCGGGATGACAATTGAGCAACCACAAGAAGAAAATGGTGAACAAAATGTAGTTGAAAAGGAAGAAGAGTACGAACCAATCGTGGAGGAACAAATGCAGCATGAGCAAATAACTTTCGATGTCTTTAAATCCATGAAGTTTCCTACCGGAGAACAATCATCTTTTCAAGTAAGTGAAACTGATTTAATTGTGGGCGAGAAACATAAGGCTAAAGGTGAATAGTTACCAATCGAAGTATGTCCAACAAATTCAGCAAGTCTTGAATCTGAAAAAGAAAAAATTTCAAAAAGTGTTATGTATTTGGATGCTGCACCATCTATTCTTTCATTTTCTCAGCAGAAATTCAAAGAGGTGGGGATATCAAAGACTCCATCTACAAGAAAGAAACAACTGAAATTCGAACCGCTACCATCAAGCTTGATGGATGCACAGAAAAATCTAATCCACATATGAAGAGAATTATTGGAAAAGAGACTCGTATGTTGTTGGATCTTAGCGTTACATAACCATATCAGCAGTCATGTCTAGCTGAAGGCTTTAAACTTAGAGCGTCTTGGGTGGCAACCCATGTTATCTTTTACTGCATTTAGATTATCTTTTTCTTTTAGTTTTTTATTTTGTAGGATTACATAATTTTGGAAGTGGCCGGGTGGAGCTGTTTTCTACACCTGAATTGATGGCTGTTTTTTAGCAGGATGGAGTTAGAATCTGGAAAAGTGTTTCAAAGAGCGATCATACGAAATTGTCTTAGATTTCTAGAACAAAAAGAATCAGGCAATTTGGACACATACAGCTCCAAATATCACTGAAACAATGAACATCGCGCGTGCAGAATTTTAAGATAAATCAGGGAAGAAATTCTGAACTTTTTGCATTCTTTTTGTTTTTGTTTTTCCTTTCCCATTGAGGACAATGTGATATTCAAGTTTGGGGGAAAGGTTATGTAACTCCTATTTTCCATATCTGCATTTTTATACTGTATTTTTTGCTCCATTGTACTCTCTTATCAATTTGAGATCCTGTATTTTGTTTCCATTCGAATAAAACCATTATTTTGTTCCAAATCAATTTTTGGTGCCTTTATCTAATTCAATTGTATGTCCGTTCTACTGTTTTGTGTCGTTCTTCATGAAGAATGGGCTATTTCATCTCATCTATCTCTTTATCCCCATTTTTAATACATTTTGACTAAGTCTCTAGTTGGATCCCCCTCGAACCCGATATCCTAATACCCAATAACCCAAAACCCTAACTATTTAACCCTAATCCTAACCCCTAACCCCATTTTACTGTGCTAACCTAATAACAACCCGCCGCCTACTTCTTCCCTTCCGTCTCCTTCTCCCTTGCACTCGATCGAACCCAATTCCATCGCCTGCGCCGTCGACCCTTCGACTCCCACCGTCGCCTCACTCCCCTCATCGCCTTCGTCATCCCCACAACCACCACTAGAAACACCACCGCTATCCATCGCCATCTTCGTCCCCAACCTTCGAAACCTAATTCGCCATTACCCAACCCTCGAACCGAAACTTTGATGGAGTTCTAGGTTGGTCTTCTCCGGAGGATAATAAAATAGGCACATGATCTGATATTGATTTAGGGAGAGATTTGGCCGATGTCAACGGAAATTTGGTCTCTCAGTCCGTGGAGACCAGAATCCTATCTAACTTGGCCAGAATGGACGTCGCTTGCATATTCGACTAGGTGAAGTGCCTATCTGAAATGGGGATGTCCACTAATTCCATTTCTGTGATGACTTCATTAAATGCTTCCCTGTCTCGATCGCTAGATCCTCTGCCTCTGTGTTCTGAGGAGAATCTAGTAATGTTAAAATCGCCCCCCACCACCCAGGGGTGCGGCCATTTAGCTTGGATCGCTCTTAGCTCCGTCCAAAAGTCCGTTCTAGCGGCAGACGTATGTGGTCCATAGACCATCGTGATCGTCTGAATCCAACTGTCGGATTTTCACTTTAACACAACTGACAATGAGAATTGCCCTTGGAGCTCGTCAATATAGCCAAATAGGTTGGGGTTAAAACCCAGAGCGATTCCCTCAGAAGCCCCAACTGACGGAGACATTCTCCATTCAGATACTCGAGTACCCCCAACTCTATTAAGCCTAGACGTGTGAGAAAGTTTGGTTTCTTGGAGACCAACAATGTTAGCCTTTGACCTGGCTATTACTTCCTTAACCATTTTCCGTTTGCCCCGCCTACCAAGGCCTCTGACGTTCCAGAAAAGGGCCTCCATTAACTACAGTTATGGAGGGGATCATGACTCGATTTGGGCAACGAGATCGAGTTTTGGTTGACCCTATCGGTCTCCCATCCCCTGATCTTATTCAGAAGAAACGTTTTTCTATCGGTATTGCCTACCGCAAGATCATAAGTATTTTCATGAAATTAAAAATTTTATTATCAGTCATGAAATTAAAAATAGACGCTAAGAAGGAACGCGTACCTCCGTCGCCAGTTTTAACGGATTTAGCAGCTGCTGCGATCTCCATATAGTCATCTATGACTATGGACTCCCCATTAGTCCTCTTTGCCACTTTGTGAACTGTGAAGCCTGGGTCTATCTGGGAAGAAGGGTATGTGGACGGAACAAACTCCGAGGAAGTGGCACGAAAATCAACATCGAAATCATAATCCTCTGACTCCACCGACTCCCCCTCAGAGTAGACCATGTCATCTTCAAGGTTCAGCCTGTCTTCCCGATAGTCTTCATCACTTTGGTTTGCCAGCCGTATAGTAGGTGCTCCTAAAGTTGACCCCTCAATGGGCCCACAACTTATCGCCGTTACATTCTGAGTAGTGGGGACACTCGTAACAGACCCCTCAGTGGGCCCGCTATTCGTCAGCTTGTGCAAATCTGTAATACTTGGCCCAGATACAATAAATTGCTCTTTGGGCCCCTCTTTGTGCCCATTAACGCCTATAAAAGAGTCTCCCTGTACGTTCTCAAAAACCCCTCGAGTCGCTAGACTCCCTTGATCTCCTCCACGAGACATAATACCACCCCTCTCAAAATCGGTGTCAGCTGTCTGCTTTAGTGGGGCACGTGTCCCTAGTAGTGGGTTGGTATCGCCACGTGTCTCTAACAGAGCGGGGGGCGTTGCGTTCGAGGAAATTAGGGTAGGTAACGAGGCGCTTTGATTGATGAGCGTAACAGAGCTTGCTCTTTCTCCTTATTTGCAGTTACCAACTCTCATTTCCTTTCCCCTTCCCTTTCCTCTTTGAGCTTTCTCCATGCCCTCAATTAGCGCTGAGTCTCTGTGAAAGCTTCGTCCTTCGCTTGACTTCTTCCCCAAAGTGGTAGTCTCCCCTTTGGGCTCACGACCCATGGCCACCAACTCTTGCCTTACTAAGCTTCGATTTTGCATGTCGTTATGCATGTTGATTTCGAAGCTACTTTTGCCCTCTTTTCCCCTTGTGCAGTCTGTCTCCACTCCCTGATCCTCTGTCGGCTTCCCTCCACCCACTCCGAGGCGTTGACTGCCATTCTGAGCTTTCATCTGCCGTTCCTTTCGAAGAGTCCTATCTTGAGCGAGAAGAGTACCCAAATCTGGAAAATTGATGAGATCCACCGTTGGATCTGTTTGGATTGGTTGGTCTGTTGGAGCTGGTGAATCTTGGCCGTTAGACCTGATGTACAAGCCTCAATCTCGACCACCCCTTTTGATTGGAGAAGCATGCCCTGGTACTGATCCCTCCGTCGTGTGAACATGGCTGAGCTCCTTCCCTCTCTCCGCCTTGATGAGTTCCCTATGTGCGCGCTCCACCTTGTGGGCCCCGTCAAGGGTCAGCTCCCTCTCAGGTGAGACCACCTGTCTGTATGAGTGGTTGTCTCTGAGCGCAGAGGATGGTGTGGGGGACATGATGGCCGAAAGATCCACCTCCGACTCCGCTCGTTTGTCGAGTACGAATCGAATCAGGTAAGACTCTTCGAATGAGAACACCTTAGCAAAACGCAGCATCAGGGCGATATTTGCACTCCTTATGAGAATCCTTGCTGAAACTATCTCTGATTGTCGCACAGTTCTCTCGTCGATCTCTTCGACGGTGCCGAAGTCAGCGATGATCTCTTGTACGGCCTCCCGTTTTCAAAAGTAGAGTGGCACGTTATGGACCCAAATCCAGTATTTGTCGTCCTGTGGTATTTCTGCTCCAAAGCTAGGAGACCAAGCGAAGAACTCCAGTTTGAAATGGCCAAAATCAACCGTACCCATGTCTGTGACTTCGATCACCTTCTCCGGTGACGGGAAGAAGACGAGGAATTGGAGATGGCACATTTTTTTTGCCACCCAATCTCTGTGGGCTCTCATATGCCACCTAGCATTGAGCGCTTGGAGGAGTTGTGTCTCCGAGGGCCTTCCCGACCTTACTCTGGCTATCGCGCACCACTGGCGTAACCACTTCTCCTCACTCTTGATAATGTCAAGGCTATTAGCAAGCCGAATGAAGGTGGGGTTATCTGGGGATCTCCCTCTGCTCACCGTGCGTTCATCGTCATTGTTGGATTCCACAACATTAGTGCACACGTAGGATAGGTGCCCCTACTTCATGCATTTGAGGCATCTGGCCTCCTTAGTGAAATCCTTCCTGTAGTGGTCGAGATCGTCGCAGTTGAAGCAAGGTATTGGCTTGCGCTTCCCTCTTCGATGTTTCTTTTTTTGTTCGGGTTGAGGGGATGGGTAGTCAGATTGTCTTTTGTTTCTTATGCTGAAAACTTGACCCCCATGCTCTCTGTCTTCAGGTACCTCATCCTCTGCTGTAATCCCATTGTGCGGCTCCCCCTCATGGGCCCGCTCAACGCCAAATTTAGGCGCAGGACTGGAGTTCCTCTAGGGTGGTGGAGAATGGTGAATGGGCAAGCTTTAAGTTGTGTGTGTGTGGGGGGGGGGGGGGGGGGGGGGGTTGCACTGGTTTGTGATGGTATTATCTCTGAGGGTGTTGGCAGTGGGTAAACCCTGAAGCATTGCTGTAGTGGATTGAGCTCTTTTGTGGGTGCCTTTTGCGGTCGAGTTGATGGGTTGGGGAGTTGTTCTGTCTTTTGACTTTTTTTCTGATGACTTGAACTCATTCCTCCCTTACTTCAGGCATCTCTTCCTCCACTGTAATCCCATTGTGCGGCTCCACATCATGGGCCCGCTCAATGGTGAATTTAGGTGCTGGCAAGAGGTACCTCTGAGGTGATGGATGGTAGTGGTTGGATTGAGTCTCTTTCCTGAGATGAGAATAACTCTGTTTGTAGTGCTGTTGTTTATGAGGTGGTGATGGTAAGAAGATTCTAGTTTTTGCTGAAGTGAAATGTCCTATTTTCTTGGTATTGCAACATCTGTTGAGACTCTGGTTGGATCTGTCTCCTGTGTTCCTGATTATGTCCCTCTCTGTGATGGTGATGTTGGCCAAAAGGGGGGGGGTTCTCTTACGCTCATGGTGGCCAGTAGGAGGACCCCCTCTATGGGTCCGTCCCCTGTGTCCACCCCCTTCTTGGCAATGATGACTGCCATGTCCTTCCAGACGTTGATGTGCACTACGGTGCGCACGCGTAGGGGTGTGGGATAATCTGAGCCTGTGGGTATCCCCAACCATTGGGTTGGACTTGGTGGAGGTGGAACTGGCGGTGCTACATCAGGATTAGCAATGGTGGCGATGTCGGTGTCAGTAGTTTTTTTTTTTTGGGGGGGGGGGGGGGGGGGGGGGGGGGGGGGGGGGGGGGGGGGGGGGGGGGGGGGGGGGGCTGAGTTGGTGTCGGACCCTCCCATTGCGTCCGCACCCACTGAGCTCTAGTTCTGAGAGCATGGAGACTTAACGCTGGTGGAGAAGCTGCCGTGGAGCTGGAGGTTAGGAGGGGGAAGATCGGCGAGAAGAAAGGAGAAAATAGAGCGAGGGTTGCAGTAGACCGGAGCGAGGAGAGGAGGGCTGAGCTACAGGTTCAGGGGGAAGAAGGCAATGGTAAGGGAGAAGAGACCAAGGTGGACGGCAAGGGAGAAGTTACTCGCCATTGCCATTTTTTGAACTCACCCTTTTTCCCCTTTTTTTTTAAAGATTATATTATATGCCTGCATCCGATGTTGTCATCTTTTATTGGGTTTGGATTAATTATGAACGGAATTGACATCATAGGTAGCTAAGATTGCTAGGAAAATTCTATCATAGGATTTATGGAAAACCTATATGCTATGCAGGCGAGAAAATTAGATGCAAAGGGAATAATTGGGTTGAAGAGACATGTTATAAAACCGAAAACGTGGTCCTTAGGATTTTTTGTATTCTTTCTCCTCGCTTAGATGCAAGCTAAATACAGCGGTCTACCTCCAAAACATGACTCAATCCGTCAAAAAGACAACTTAGAATTTGTGCATACAACTATCAGAGTGGTGTTGCAGCAATTGTGGCCTTTGTCCAAGAAAATAGTGGGAAAGACGAACCCTTTAGTGGAAAAGTTTGTGTGTTTTTCTTCTCCATTTTGAATGTTAGTGTCTTTGAATAATGTATTTTATGTCTTTTAAATTTCTTTATCTATTTGAATCGATTTTATTTTAATTTTCTGATGATTTATGTTTTTGGATTTATTTTGTGGAAGTATCTGTTAAGTGATTAAAAAAAGGTTGAAAACCCAAGTGTTTGAATGAAACTAATTGAGATACTTTGTCTGTTAGTTTTATCAATTAGTTAGATGAATATGTTATGAAAACTTGATCAAGTTAATAACCATTGGTTAGTCATTGCTGAAACTGATACAGATGTTTAGTGAGCACATTCAGAGAACATTCAATAACAATTATATATTCGCTAAATCTTCTTAGTTCTGTACATGTCAGCTAATTTCTACTTTCAGTGGTGATTATATTGAGCTGCTCTGGTCTTTAGGATGATTTTACTCATACCACGTACTACCAATTTATTTATAAATATACTGGAGCTTACCGTGTGTAACTGCTGCCCCTCAAAATACTTCCCAACAAATTTGGTGCCAATAGCGTCTTACATTCTTTAGGTCATATCCTTCCAATTTTTGAAAATAAGCTTTCGACTTAGTAAGGCCTCGGAATGCTAAGAACAATTTACTGTATTTTATTATTATTTAGTTTCTAATTGGTTTAATGCAATGTTAAAAAGATTTGGGGGTTTTACTTGCCATTAACTTGCATGGGTGATTACATTAATCTATCTATTAGGCACCATTTGGTTGTTTCCAATTACATATACCAGTAATCTGCACGTCCGATACACGTTCTAATTAAATTTTTTATATGGTAAATAATAAGATGTAATCTGCCCTCGAACCTGACACATCTCTTTACTCATCACATACTCTTTACAAATTACCCTAGTGGTACAAATTTTTATTTTATATGAGTGACACTTTTGTAAATAATTATGTCGTAAATAAATTTAAAAATGCATGGTTGAGATTAGATAGTTAAATGTCTACAAATGACAACCCCAATTCTACCATTAGGGGGCGTTAATCTCATATTCTCTCTTAGATTACCTTATTTGGTATGTACCAAACATAGTTTTGGAATGAATGATAGATTCCCAAGGAAATTAAAATCCTTTATTTGAAAGGATTTCCATTTCCCCCCAAAAACCATGAAATTTTCATAACAAACAATAAAATAACCCAAAAAACTAGAATAAAAAAATATATTCGTCCCTAAAATCATGGGATTTGAGCATTTGATTTTCATAACAAACAATAATTAAAAAAAACCCAAAAAACTAGAATAAAAAATTACAATAATAAAGGATTCCTGGGAATGCAATGTACATACCAAACGCGATAATGCAACATTTCCGAAAATCTTCATTCCCACTCTCACATTCCCAAGAATCCTTTCATTCGTAGGAAACGTCCCCTTATAATATTAGATACTAGCATAATGTACGTTCGATGCACGCCTACAAAAAATATAGATAGATAGGAGACGCGATCGATCTTAGATTTTTTTGGGAAGAGGGATGGAGTTTTGGAAGAGTTGGAGAGGAGGGTAGGGGTGGCGAACGGGTCGAGTGGGCCGGGCCGGGCCCAACCTGTAAGGGTTGGCATGTAGAATTATACGGGCCGGGCCGGGTTGCATTCTTATCCGGGCCGGGTTGTTTTTTCGTTTGGGTGGCCCGCCCAACCCGTGAACCCTTTAGGGTTCAACCCGGGTTGGGCCGGGTCGACCCGCGGGTTGGCACGTTTAATAAATTTTTTTTTTGTTTGGTAGCTTAAATTAAAATAATAATTATAATTATAATACTAAGTAAGTAATAATACTAATAAACAATAAAAATCGTAATAATAATAATAAGATTGAAAGAGTGAAATTGACAACAAATTTTGAAATATTATTCATATGAATTTAAGTTATAAAATTTTAACAATTTATAACGAAATGAAGAATTCAATTCACAAATAAGTTTTATACAATAACATATTTCTTATATACAATTTTAATTGAGTACAAATTTTCTAATTTGACATAACAAGCAAAGCTATTGTTGTTGTTGTTGTTGTTGTTGTTGTTGTTATTCTTCGGGCGAGTTGCTCCCACTTGTGGAACTTGATAGTGCTTTCCCTTGTGTCCTATCTTTAGCCTTCAGCCAGTCTTCTGTGCAAACGAGCATCTCTAACGCCTCGGGCTTCAACCGATTCCTATAATCAGATAGAACCCTGCCACTTGTAGAAAATGCACTCTCAGAAGCAACTGTAGAGACAGGAGGAGTTAGCAAATCTTTAGCCATAATTGACAGAATACTAAAAGTGTGTTCATGTTCTTTCCACCATTGTAAAATATCTAGTGCAGAAAGAGTAGGCTCAGTATCTTGTTGGTTATACCAATTTAATTCATTTGGTTGATTAGTCCTAGGTTTTTTAGATTGAATTTGTTCAAGTAAACTAAATGTTCTATCACCAATTCTACTTTTACCCTTACCTTTAGAACTACCAGAAGAAGAACTAACTACAGAAGTTGTACTACTAGAAGCAAAACATCTATCATAATAATCATACAAGTTATTTAACGTAGATTCAAACTGAACTAAAAAAGTAGCGCAATCAGTTGTTAATTCTACATTGTCCTCTAAATATCCAAAAAACAATTGTATCAAATTCTTCGTACCTTCTAATTTGATACGGAGATCCATAACAGTAGCAACACAAATCAACATAGGAGGAGGAAAATAATATTTCAAAAAATTTTGAAATGCAGGTATTACAATGTCACTAATATAGGGATCATTTAACATTTCGTTAAATATTTGCACCATGCTAACTAATTCAATAAAAATGCTACTAGAAGTAGATTCATATGTTTTTGAAAATTTTAAAGTTGCGGTTTTAAAAGGTTCTAAAAATTTCAACAAAGATTCGGCAAAAAACCAATCGGGGGGAGTCATTTCAAAATTGTGCATATTTTTTGCGATACAAAAATCATTTACAACTGCTTTATAATCGGTGACAACATTTAGTAAATCAAAAGTAGAATTCCATCGGTGTCTAACATCCTTTGGAAATTTTCTAAAAGGAACATTTCTAACCATACACCAAGCTTTCCATTCTTGTAATATGCTTGGACTTAATGCAATGAAATATACATAATTTCTAATTTTAACTATATATGGATCAGCTATTCTTAATGCATCTTGAACACATAAATTTATAATATGACATGCACATCTAACATGAAAAATATTGTCAGATGGAGGGTTTAATACAGATTTTAAAGTAGTAATTGCTACATTGTTGTTAGATGCATTATCAAAACTAATAGCCATAATTTTATCGCGAATATGAAAACATCACAAATTTCTATAATACGGTTTGCTATTTCAGCGCCACTATGGGGATACGGCAACGCCGCAAGTGATATGATTCTTTTTTGAAGAATCCAATCATTGTCGATCCAATGACAGGTTATTCCCATCGTTGGAATATTGTTGACACCCGTCCAACAATCCGAAGTTAAACTAACCCTGCAAGTTAAACTTCATAAAATTGCAATCAACGCGTCCTTCATTTCAACATACATTTTAAAACAATCCGATTTGCAAGTATTTCTCGGAATTCTTTTAAAATGAGAGTTTAAGGCCGTTTGATTAAAATTTTCCAAGTTCCTACTCTCGGGATAGGAAAATGGCAACTCTTCCTTAATGACTAATCGGGCCATTTCCCGACGAACAAGTTCGGGATCATAAGGGTAGCTATCTACTTGACCGGTCCTAGGGTTGATTTTTTGTTGGCCTTGTATTTGATCAAGAAGTTCTTTATGATTATGTTGTATGTGCCTACTAATTGTACTGGTGCCATCACCCCTCTTGAATTTGTATGTTTTACTACATGTTTTACACACTTTCAAACCTATACCCGGAGTATGTTCGTCCGGGATATAATCATAAAACTTATGACAATCGCTAGTTTCTCCTCTATTTTTCCTACTACTACGGGATTGTGTGGTTTCGGTTTGTTGTTGTTGTTCTTCTTCTTCTAATTGTATGTCACCTACAACATCCATGTCGTGTGTACCCCATTGTTCCATAGTAGGATCAATGTAATCTTGGGCGGGCTCACTAGTTGGGACAATTGGTGGCCTACGTGAAGAGGAGGGGAAATCTTGTCCGCTACGACCGCTACCGCGTGATCTAGACATAATGTAGTAATGTGCTAAAGTAAAGTATGTAAAAAAAAATATACAATGTAGGAGCGGTGAATTATACAAAAAAAAATCTAAAAAACAAGAGGGTTGAGATAGAGAAGTTCAAAAAAATGAACAATAATTTTAACTACAACGCAAAAAAAAATTAACGAGAGAGATAGAGATATTTTGATACCGTTCACCGTTGAATACGCGTATGTAAAAAAAACTGTTAAAATATGAATAGAATAGAAAAGATGGAGGAGCGCTTTGCCGATTCCGCAATTGAAGAGTTGAGAAGAGGTTGAAGTAGATTTGACGAGGGTTGAAGAGAGTTGAAGACGTTGAATTTTGATTCCGATACGACCGAAATTTGATCGTGTATATGCCTCCTTGTACACTTGTTTGATGAATACTACAATTGTTCAAAAATTCTTTACAAATGATGTATAATAGTAGAGAGAGTAAGAGAGTGAGGTGTGATTTTTTATGAGATTTTTGGGGATATTTATAGGCTAAATAAGTGGAAAAAAAAAAAAATGCAACGGCTCAAAGAGCCGTTCACAACGGCTCTTTCTTGGGACAGAGCGCATCAGCAGCGGCGCAGCGCAACGGGAATTTCGACCGTTCGACCCGCGGGTCAACGGTCGACCCGTCACGGGTCGACCGTTCGACCCGCGGGTCAACGGTCGACCCGTCACGGGTCGAACGGGTCGAAACCGGCGGGTCGACCCGCGGGTTGGCGGGTCCAATTCGTGAATTGGGCTGGGTTTCGCGAATTCAATTCGCGTAAATTGCGACCCGGGTCGACCCGGTACTGTTCACCGGGTTCGACCCGAACCCGCGGAGCAAATTAACGGGCCGGGTCGCCGGTGGGTCGCCGGTTGACCCGGCCCAGTTGCCATCCCCAGAGGAGGGTGTGTTTTTTATTTATTTAAATAATTAATTGGAGTTTAATTAGGTTGGAGTAAGATTAGGATGTGTGGTTTAGAATTAGTTAGGTTATGGTTAGATCTAATTGAGTGGTGTAGATTTAATTGAGAGATTTAGTTAGATTATGATTAGATCTAATCTAATTGTGTGGTGTAAATTTAATTGCAAATCACAGGTTTCTAATTGTGTGGTGTAGATTTAATTGAGATGGTGTAGATTTAATTGAGATTGAATCACATGTTTCTAATTGTGTGAGGTAGATTTAATTGGAGTTGAATGGTTCTCTACAAATGTCCTATTATAATATTAGAGATTAGAGATAGATATCATGTTAAATATTCTAGTTGTTTATTATTATGTAATGTATTGCATCTGCTTCACGGTGAAAAGGTTGATCTTATGTAGTATGTTGCATCTGTTTGCAGCAAAAAACGTACATAATATTTACTAAATCTTGATATATATATAAAAAAATTAAAAAATAGAATCTTTCAAAATGTATACAGATTCAAGATTAGAGATAGATATCTTGTTAAATATTCTAGTTGTTTATTATTATGTAATGTATTGCATCTGCTTCACGGTGAAAAGGTTGATCTTATGTAGTATGTTGCATCTGTTTGCAGCAAAAAACGTACATAATATTTACTAAATCTTGATATATATATAAAAAAATTAAAAAATAGAATCTTTCAAAATGTATACAGATTCAGTCCCTAATTCTATTCACTCTAGAATATACTCTGCTGACCCTATGGCAGATGATGTATTTCTTCTTAGATCGACTCGTGAACTTGAGGCTTCCCTGGACCAGGGATTCCAAGGCGTGAACCCAAACAGTGTTGATGGGATTTCTGCTGAATCAGATACGAAAGACCAGAGCGTGTTTCCTGAGGTCAGATACGAAGCCCTCGGCAAGAACAACGGAATGGACCTCTGCATCATGTTAGATTTTTTGCTGAGTATTGAAACCCGACTACTACAAACCAACCAAGCAAATAGTAGATCAAATCAAACACATAAAACGAACAATTTTGTCCCAGTTTGCCTATGTCTAATCCGGAGGAAAAATAACCGATATATTATTCAACTAAATAAGATACAAGAGTTACAACCACTCTCACCAAAAACTTATTTATCTCTCAAAAGATATTTGTTGTTTATAACGAAAAAAAAAAAACTCTCATATGAAGAACTAGTACTTTTGACATCTCTCTCTTTTGAGGCCAATTTGTATATATAGAGAGATCTAGAGAAAGCCTAGGTTTAATTTTGATACAATAGTCATCTGATATATCTTGAAGAGATAAGAATACGATAATAGTCGTACGATCTAACTCGGAGAAGAAGTTGGGTTTCAGTCAGATCACCCCGACCCGACCCATATTGTTGTCGCTGCACAGTTGCAGCCGACTGCTTTAATTAGGAGTCGACTGCTTTAATTAAGAGTCAACTGCTAATGACTTTACCAAGTCAGAGAGCACACCAAAATGTTGTAGTCGGCTGCAAATCTATACAGTAGACTGCAACTTGATATTGCCTCTTCCTGCAGCTGTTGTTGCTCCTTTTTTTTTTCAATATTCGCTTCGAATCCTCTTCTCACTTCACCTGTTTTTACTTCTCATCGAATTTAGTATGCAGGACATAAGACAAACAATCGCCACCTGTGTGATTAATCGCCTTTAGACTCTTTCCTTCCCCTATTGTAAACAACCTAGTTCAGTGGCTTCTTCTGCTAGTTGAATTTACCTCCAACTGTTATTTCTACAATCGTATACCCCCTTCAAGGCCAGATCACAATAAGCGTCAACATGAAGACGCCACGATCTGCACGAACTCCACCTACCCCGAGGTACTCTCCACCTCCCAAAGATATTCGAACGTCGTGATATCCCTTTGGTAATTCTAGTGGAGACATACTAGATACTGCTTTAGGAAAGCATGACTTAGAAACACTTGAGCAAGATTTTTCGTTCCCACAAAGTTGGTAGAGGTTGTGCTGATTCTGCCCAATACCCATCTTTCCACTCATCACCTTACAATGATGACATTCTCAAACCAATATAACTTTATCTTGAGCTGTGTATCTGCAGCTAGTGGAGGCATTCGGGTCGACCGACCCGGGTCAGGTCGGACCTGCGTCGGTCGAACCCAAGTTAGGGCGGGTTCGGATCTGGTTGCGTCGGTCGAACCCAAGTTCTGAAAAATGTTGACCCGGTCGACCTGCGAACCCTTTAGGGTCGAAATCTGTTTCGTGTCGGTTCGGGTCGCGGGTTGGCCCGGTTGAGCGCTTTTGGGTTTTTTTTAATTAAAATAATAATAATAGTAGTAATAATAATAATAATAATAATAATATATATATATATATATATATATATATATATATATATATATATATATATATATATACTCTGGCGGAGCTAGGATTTCCATCCAACGGGAGCGAAATCACAAGAACTAAATAAAGAAGAAGTGAGCAGCAGAAGAAGAGGGAGCGGGTCGGGTGGCATGAGGAACGATTGTATCGGTATTTACTTGTGAGCCACGCTTAGGGGGAGCACTGCATGGAATTCCATTAAAAAAAAACCTGCACCTATAGAAAGGGCCGGCCCAAACTCAGGGGGAGCGGCCGCTCACCCTGGCTTGGGTGTGGCTCCGCCACTGTGTGTGCATATATATATATATATATATATATATATATATATATATATATATATATATATATATATTGTAATAAGAGTCAAAGAGTGAAAGTGTGAAAGAAAATTGTATATATTATTCATTTGAACTTCTATAAATGCTTACAATTTATTTACATACAATTTGCAAGATGTTGTTGGTCTTCAATTTGTTATTGTTGTTGTTGGTCTTCGGGCGAGTTGCTTCCACTTGTTGACGTGTCGACCCCAATTCCTTGAGTCCTATCTTCAGCCTTCCTCCAATCTTCCGTGTACACGAGCATATCCAACGATTGGGGCTTCAAGCGATTTCTGTAATCTGTTAGAACCCTGTCACTTGTTGAAAATGCACTTTCTAAAACAACTGTAGAGATAGGAGGAGTTAGTAGATCTTTAGCCAAATGTTTAAGAATTTTATAAAGATTTTCATGTTCTTTCCATTGTAGCACATCAATCTTAACACTAAAACTCTCACTATCTTATTGATTATTCCAATTTAATTCATAGATTGATTAGTCCTAGATTTTTAAAATTGAATTTAATTTGAGCAAGTAAATTAAAAGTGGCATCGTCTAATTTACTCTTAACCTTACCTCTAGAAGTAGAAGAAGAAGAAAAAGAAGTAACTATACTAGTTGAACTACTGGAAGCAAAAGTTCTATCAAAATAATCATACAACTTATTCAATGTCAATTCAAAGCTAGCTAAAAATATGTCACAATCAATTTCAGATTCATCTCCAAGTAAAGTAAAATACATTTCAATCAAACTCTTCGTACCCGATAATTTGATACGATGATCCATAATTGTTGCAATACAATACAATATAGGAGGAGGACTAAAATACTTCAAAACTTTTGTGTATGAGGGTTTAACAATATGACCAATGTAAATGTCATCAATCATTTTTTAAAAAGTTTCCATCATAATAATCAGAGAAATAAAAATACTAATAGAAGTAGAATCATAAGATTTTGAAAATTTTCAAAGTTGCAGTTTTAAAAGGTTCTAAAAATCGTAACAAAGATTCAGCATAGTACCATGATTGTTCATTCATTTGAAAATTTTCATATTTCTTGCAGGACAAAAATCATTTATACACTATTTATATTTAGTAACAGCATTTAATAAATCTAAAGTAGAGTTCTATCGGTGTTTAACATCCTTAGAAAATTTTCTAAAATGTACACCCTTAATCTTACACCATTCTTTAAATTGTTGAAGCATAGGGCCACTTAAAGTGATAAAATGTACACAATTTCTAATATTATGCACAAATGGTTCGGCTATTTTCTATGCATCTTGAACACATAAATTTAAAATATGATATACACATCTAACATCAAAATTTTCTAAACATGGAGGAGCTAATTGTGTTTATAATGTACTAATCAAAGCATTGTTGTTAGATGCATTATCATAACTAATACAAAAAAGTTTATCACGAATATGAAAGATATCACAAACTTCTAAAGTACGATTTACAATTACTAAATCATTATGGAGATACGGCAAAGCCGCAAGTGATATGATCCTCTTTTGAATCATCCAATCACTATCAATCCAATGACAAGTTATGCCCAACATTGGAATATCGTTACAACCTTTTCAATAATTGAAAGTTAACGATACTCTATAAGTCAAAGAATACAAGAGTGCAATTAAAGTGTTTCTCATTTCGGTGTAAAGTTTAAAACAATTGGCCTTGATTGTGTTTCTAGGAATTCTTCTAAAATGAGATTTAGTGCACTTTGGTTAAAAGACTACATTCCTACTCTCAGAATAGGAAAAAGGTAACTCCTCCTTAAAACTAGTCAGGTCATTTCCAGTCAAACATTTTTGGGATCATATGGGTGTCTATCTACATGTCTGGTCCTAGGGTGGATTTTTTGTTGGCCGGGTTGATCTTCTAATAGATCCTTGTTTACATTTTGAATGTTTCATTTAATTGTACTCATTCCCTCATCCTTCCTCCATTTGTAACTCTTAGAACAAGTTTTATAAATCTTATGTCCTACACCTGGATTCTCCTCGTCAGGAATATAGTCATAATATTTGTGTCAATCACTAGTTTCTCTCCTAATTTTTCTATTACTAGTGGGTTCGGTTTGTTGTGTTTGTGTGTCAACATCATGCATTTCTTTTTCTATGTCATGTGGAGGGATATCTTAAGATCCTACCATAAGATTTATAAATTCGGGCTCTATTTGTGGGACTATTGGAGGCCGATGTGAAGAACCGGTGGAATCTTGTTCACTTTGGCTAAGACCGCTACCTCGTGATCTAGACATGAAAATAGTGTATGTGAAAAAATAACAATTTATAGTGTTCTAATAGTGTATGTGAAAAAATAAAAAAAACAATCTATGAGAGATATGTTTAAAAAAATCTAAAAATAATAGGAGGGTTGAGAAGAGAGAAATGCGAAAAAACCAACAAACATTCGTAACAAAAAAAATTAGAACTTCAACAAAAATAAAAAATTAAGAAGGTTGTGAATTTTGATACCGTACTCCTGGAATAATCGTATATATAAATGAAAGAGAAAATAATAGTAGAAGTAGACATAGTCGATTAAGAAGTGTAGTAGGTGTAGTCACAGTCTGGTAGTCGTAGAAAATAGAGAATGAGTTTCTTCGTTGAGGGAGTTTGTAGTCGAGAGCATTATTGAATCACCACGAATTCGATATGGTCGAAATTGTAAATTCTTTGTTGCTTGCTTCTTTGATGAATGAAATTGATTGAATTGAGTAGTACTAGTAGAGAGAGTAAGAGAGTAAGGTGCGAAAAAAAATTAAGTGAAGTTATGGGGTTTTTATAGGGAAAAAACCCCCAAAAATAAAATTAATTTTTTTTTAAAAAAAACCCAAAACAGAGAGCACCAGCTCCCTGTTAGCGCCAGCGTTAGGCCAGGGAGCTGTTCGACACGCGGGTCGAACATTCGACCCGCGGGACTAACGAGCGGGTTGTGGGCGGGTTTGAACTAGTCAACGGGTTCATGGGTCGGGTCGAGCGGGTTGGAGTTGCAAAATTGGCGACTCGAGTTCGACCCGAACTCGAACCACTTAATTTCTGGCCGGTTTAGAGTAGGCTGGTCACAGGTCAACCTGGCCCGGTTGTCATCCCTACCTGCAACTCCGTGCTTCTAGGGATTCCGAAGGGTATCAGATTATGTTTTATCAAAAGAATATGCATGGCTTTCTCTAGTGTGTATCCATTTCTGTCTGACATCTCTAACTCAATTGTTCCCTTACCCACTACTTCACAAATAGCACTAGTCCATGTTCTCACACAATGCCTTGTTGTAGAGTTGTAAGTAGAAAACATCTACCTCTATAAGCAAATGTGAGAATAACTACCCGAATTAAGACACCAGCCAAAATCCACATGTAAAGAACTTGAAACAAGAAGACAATCTAAGTTATCACATCATTCAGCAGGGCTGACTACGTTGGCACCCCTCTGACTCAACCACTTGTGATAAAGTTATGACATGATTTAGCGGGGCTAACTATGTTGGCACCCCTCTAACTCTCAACCACTTGCGATAGTTTCTCTTGTAATGTATAATCCCTCTACAATGGTGGTAATGGATCACACCCTTACACACACTTTTTCATCCAGTTGAAGTACCATCTACCGCCAAACAACTAATAGAAGTAGACACCGATTTCTGACTTTGTTTCCTATGTTCATCCTGTAATGCCCCGAATTCCATACACAGGCAATTCGCGACTTAAGCAGGATACCACTCTGTAATGTCCCGAATTTCATACACAAGCAATTCGCAAATCAACCGGAATCTTTATTTTAATTTCGTACAACAAAATACAAAATACAGGGATAATTAAAACTTTTCCATTACATTAATATCCTTTACATATACACAGTGGAAATTACACATAAAATTACAACTCAAATCATCATGAATCCTTATCTTTGAAACATCTCTCGTCTTAAGCACATGTCCACGCCACTCGCCGATCAGAGTCCTGCAACACTAGAGAGCTGTGGGCACGTCAGTTGAATATAATCGATTAAATGCTATAACAAAGCGATCTTCAATCTTAACAATCACAAACATGAATTCATAGGCAAAAGGTATGAAAAGTGACTATCCTAATTTTTTCGGTGTATGCCATGAAACGTAAATCAAAATACATAATACAATGCATAAAAAATAATGCACACAATGCTCGACTAATGCATACTTGCTCAGATTCTATGCATCCCATACTACATAGGTCTGAGGAAAAGCCCCTGGCGTTCTCCTCATTATAGGGTTTAATCTCTCGCCATGCAATCCTATAATAGTGACGAAAGACAAGATTTAGACATCCCGCAAATATTGGCTCAAGTCTCGGAATCCATCCGCCCGGCCATACAGAACCCTCATCACGCAAACATCCCATAAGCGTCGCTCTAGCCCGGAATACTGTAGATATGTCTCCCTTCCGCCCGACTATTCAAAATCACAGAGTACATCCTCCCGATCATTCATAGCCCCAGAAATAATTAAGACTTGTCTCCTCCGCATGACAATCACAGTCCCGAAATACATCCGCTCAACTGTAACTATAGTCCCGAAATACATCCGTCCGACTATATAAAGCCCCCTACACACATTTGCTCAAAATCTGTCATAACTCCCATTTAGTGCATGTCCTTAGATTCAAACATGAACAACTACCCCCTAGAGCTAGCTCACCCTACCGGACTTAAGTCAACATCACTAAGACCACTAGCCCAACTTGGCTAAACTCCACATTTAAATGGTCACAGCCTGCTGGTATCATGAGTCCTTGTAATGCCCCGATTTTCATTTATAAAAATTATTTATTTATTTTGCACGTAGTGTGCACGTGCAATTTCGTTATATGAAATCTTATAATTATTTTCCTTATGGATGATGAGTATATGCATATATATATGTATATGTGTTCTTTAAATTATTTTTTTATAAAAGGCCCTTGTCTCAAATAAACACAAGCCCAAAAATCTAATTTATTTATTTTGTAAAAAACTAATATTTTGGCCCATCAATTTAAGCCCATTCTCTTAATAACAACTTGTAAGGTAACATCTTTTAAAAGATTATTTTTATAAGGATGTATAATGTACAGGTTTTTATATGGAGACTAGTGCATGCACGTGCATTGCACGTACACGTGCATGAGCACCTTTCCTTGGCCTGTTTTTGGAAGAAGTGGAGTTAGTGTGTAGGTGGTTACCTAGTTGTGGGTAGTTACTACAACTCCTACTCTCATCCTAGCCCTCCATCTCATAACCATCTACTCAATCCTAGCCCTCTATCTCACCCAAAGATTTAGTATAAATACCCCTCTCACTCATTTGTCTTTTGCGCTAAGAACTTTATTTGAAAGAGATATATATTTTTAAGAGAGTTGTGAGTGAGTATCTTGGAGGCCGGTCATCACTTCAGAGGATTCTCGGTGGCAAGGAGCAAGGAGGAGGAGTCACATTATCACACTAGAAGGCTTTACGGGATTTCGTTAAACTCTTCAATAAGGTGGGTGTTTCTCAGGACTTCTAATATAGAGATCATGCTAGGGCTAATATTGATTATTATCATATTTGTGAAAAGTGGATTGATAGGGTGATCGTATATTGAAATGCTTTGTGTTATACTTATTGTGGAAGATGTGAATAGATGAAAAAGAACTAATGATAATTAGAGAACTGGAAATGACCTGTACAGTCGACCGATCATGTGAACAGTCGACTGGTACACTGAAATAAAATATGAACAGTTCGGAATTCCATGAAACGATGTACTTAATGTGAATTGTTAACTTGATTTTCTAGCATGTTAAATTGGAGTTAGCATTCATCTTCGTGGATAAATGATGAGTAAAGGAAAAATGTATGTTTAGCATCTCATTTGGAGGAAAGAGCATACTAATTGTGTGAGATTTACATTTAATCATAAACTATGTTATGATGATGGTAAATAGATAAGAATCACATGTTTATGTTGGCATTGAACATACTGTAGTTGAGTAAAATGCTGTGTACTAATTGAAGAACAGAAGGGAGAGATGATCCCTTAGTTCGAAAATTAACCCTATTCAGTCGACCGAATATATGTAACAGTCGACTGTACTGAACTTGAAAAGTTGTATAATTGAACTCTGTAGAACAGCCGACTGGTCTCAATGACAGTCGACTGCCCCGTAAATGATATTCATTTTTTGAACGCGGCGGAACAGCCGACTGGCCATGTGCAGCAGTCGACTCTTCCGAGCGGTTATTGAAGAACTTTATTCGACTGAACAAGTCGACTGGATAAGCTCTAAGTCGACTGTCCAGATCACTTTTGACATCTCAGAAATTCTATGAATTATTTTATGGTAAAGATTATGAATCTTATGTTAAATGATTATTAGTTGTGACAATTTAAGTAAACTCTATTTGTTTTTGCATGAATTTATACCTGAAATGAAGCGAATCATTTATTTGAATTTATGAAAGTTGTATGAATATGAAAGTTATGAACATGGAAAAGGAAAATCTGTTGAGATTATGAAAATGAACTCACGAGCTAGTAACGCTCAATTTTGGTAATTGTGAATTGAAATTGAAACAAAAGAGTAGCTAAGTCTCCCACCGGCAATTGAAAATAAATGAAAAGAAATTTGAAAAGAAAGACCAAGGTTGGTCATGTTGAAGGAATGATTAAGTCCAGTATAGTGGAGAGGCTAACTCTAGAGCTTTGATTTTGTTCATGATTCTAATAAAATAAGGACTAGATACAGAGTGAAGATGTGATGAAAGTAAGAGAAAAACATTGAGTATAAGGGCCATTGGATTGGCGGCAAGAGAGTATCCCAGGATGTCCCATGATGAGTCATGATAGGGCGTGGATACTGCTCCAGAATACCCTCCCAGTGGCGACGCTCGTGGGGTGTTTTGACGACTGCGGGTGGTGTCATGTCTATGGTAGGAGCTGAATAACCAGAGGATGCCTGCATGATGAGTCATGTGTCAGTGCGTTGGGATTCCCTCCAGGGCGCCTAGATATGAGTTCGTATATCAGAAAACATCTAGGATACTTACCGTAGTTACAGTAGTAGATTAAGTCATGACGAGGGATTGAACCCTACAAGATGAAGTACGATTAAGGGCTTGCCCTCGGACCTATGTAGTATGGGATGCATAGAATCCGAACAAGTGCGCATTGGTGTCATATAATATAATAATTGCATTAAGGATTAAGTGCACAATCACAACACGACATCATTAAGATTTTCCCTTTAATTTGATATTTGAAGAAGTTTGTGATTTGTTAATAAATGAGATTCGTTATACTGTTTCTGGCATAGAGAGGATGGCCATGTATAATTTTCGTCGGTTGAATAAACTGACGTGCCCATAGTTTTGTATGCAGGATAAATGGCTTGATAAAAGCGAAAGGAGAACTGATGCTTACAAATTATTCATTGTTGATGTACATTTATTTAAATGATGTAAATTGCTTCCGCTGTCATTACATGTACATTATTGTGTTATATGCTTTCGCTGTAAAATGTAAAGTGTAAAATCTCATGTAACTCTGATGTAAAATAGAAGTTTCAATTCCTTGTAAAATTGTACCGAATGAGACGAAAAGATCCTGTGGAAATCTCGAATTCAGTTGTATTTGGAATTTGGGGTATTACAGAGGTGGTATCAGAGCCACGTTTCACATGGTACAAATTTATAAGGAACGGCACCCTAGAAGTGGACATTAGAGTGTGTGTTTAAGTCTAGAGATTTAAATGTAAGTGACTTACATTTGTGTTGCTCTATGATTTATGTTTCTTCCTCTCTATTTCTAAAGATGGCTGATCACTTCGACCCTGCTGGCGACGACAATTGGCATATCATTGAGGAAGAGTACTATCCTGGACAAGCAGATCCCGAGGAAGAGTACCATCCTGGGCAAGCAGATTCTGATGAAGAGGAATGGCCTGAGTCTCGAGAGATTACCCCACCTCCAGACTCGTCTGATGATTCTTCTTCTGATGAAGAAGAGGGACCAGTTTCGAATAGTCTTGTTGCATCTCTTCAGAGGCAGGTTGAATCACTGCGGGAGAGAGTCGGATTGTTGCAAGCTCAGTTGGCCAAGTGCAAGGACGACTTTTCAGTTCTCAGTCATCGTGTATGGGAACTCGAGAAGAGAAAGAATATGACTGATGTGCTGAAGGAAGAAGTGGATGAACTACGGGGAGAACTTCGTGAAGCGGAGAGGAACCGTAGGAGTTAGACTGTTGTAGCTTCTACTGTTTTTATTCTGATGTCAAGAAATGTTTTTCAATTCGAATGTATAAGTTTAGAATTCAATAAAATGCAAGTTGATTTAAAATTCATGTCTTATACTTCGAATTTAATAGATCTTTTGCATCAGAATATGGCTAGAAGAGGAGCTAGAAACGGTGAAGGTCTGGATCTGGAAACGGAACTTGCGAGGGTCTATCAGACACTCAATGCCGTGGCCATGAATCAGAACCAAGGAAGGGGGCCTATGAATCCAGTGCCCGAGGCAATTAAACTAGTGGAATCGTTCAAACGAATGAAACCACCTGTGTTCGAAGGGAAGTCAGACCTTGATGCGGCTGACAACTGGATCAGGCAGGTAGAGACCATCTTCGAAGTGCTGGAGACCCCGGAAGGCAGCAAGGTGAAGTTGGCGACTCTACAGCTTGAGAAGGATGCGGCTGTTTGGTGGCAGTCGATGAAGCGGACAATGGGAGGCATAGTTCTTGGCTGGGAGGAATTTTTGGAAGAATTCCGCAGTCACTATTTTCTCTCCGATGTCCAGGAGAAGAAGGCTATGGAGTTTCTGTCACTACAGCAAGGTGGCATATTAGTTAGGGAGTATGAGACTAAATTTACTCAACTCTCTAGGTATGCTCCGGAATTAGTGATTGATGAGGCGAAGAAGGCTCGTAAGTTCGAGCATGGATTGAGGCCGAGCTTGAGGTCCCGGATGATACCTCTTGGTATCAGGAGGTTTATTGGTCAAGCGAGCAGCAGCCACGGAGGCAGATATGGAGCAGTTTCATGTTGTTCAGAATCGGAGGAACAACTGGCAGTCTGGAAAGAGGCCCGCAAATTCTGAAAATTTCAAGGGACAACCATCTGCACAAAGGTTCAAACCGATAGGGGCGAACGCTATTAGTGTGGCTGGAGGACCAGGGAACAATGTTGTGAGACCTCCTGCGGTAAATTGCTTCAACTGTGGTGAGACGGGACATTACAAATCTCAATGCCTCAAACCACGGACTGGCAATCACAATGTGCCAATGCAGCAGACTGGGAAGAGACCGTACCAACCAGGGCGAGTATTTGCCTTGACCGAAGCTGTATGAGGTTGATCACGTCATCACGGGTACGAGGGCAAATGTTTAGAGGTTCATGTGTTTTCTTTTCCCGCTTATTTAGTGAACTGTTGCGTAATAAGTATGTATTATGTAACAGGCGAACTTTATTTGAATGGAATGAAAGCTGTTGTTCTGCCCGATACTGGATCCTCTCATACTTTTGTGTCTCCTAAATTTGCTAAAGTGTTGGGAGTTGAACCGAAGATCTTTCCAGGCAAGATCTTAGCAGTAGCTACTCCATCAGCGGAGACTCTAACCACTGATCGGTACTATGCTGACTGTGGCATCGTGATTTGTGATCGAATCTTTGGGATTGATCTGATCGAGCTGACTATCTTGGGAGTCGATGTTATCATTGGCATTGATTGGATGTCGGTGTACAGTGCAAGCATCAAGTGCAAGACCAAGACGGTAACAGTGAAGGCTCCAGGTGGACCTGAAGTCACTTTCCAAGGGAAGAGAGATGTTCGGAATTGGTGGCTGCTATCAGTCAGAAGAAAGGGATTCCGGCAGAGGTGCAGTTGATTCCTGTGGTTCGAGACTATCCGACTGTGTTCTTAGATGATTTTCCTGGGTTACCCCTGCATCGTGATGTAGAGTTCAGCATCACTGTTCAACCGGGAAGTACACCTATTTCTAAGGCACCGTATAGGATGGCACCAGTGGAACAAGATGAGATCAAACGGCAGATTGAGGAACTGTTGGAGAAAGGCTTTATTCAACCTAGTGCGTCACCTTGGGGAGCACCAGTGCTTTTGGTAAAGAAGAATGATGGTTCGATGAGAATGTGCATCGATTACCGGGAGCTGAATAAGGTCACTGTTCAGAATAAGTATCATATTCCCCGAATTGATGACTTGTTCGATCGTCTACAAGGAGCAGCTGTTTTCTCCAAAATAGATCTTCGATCAGGATATCACCAAGTTCGAGTGAAAGCTGAAGATGTGCATAAAATTGCATTTAGAACTCGACACGGGCATTATAAATTCTTAGTTATGCCGTTTGGAGTGACGAATGCGCCCGCAATCTTCATGGACATGATGAACAGAGTTCTGAGGCTGTTCATTAATTTTTTCGTCGTAGTGTTTATCGACGATATTCTCGTGTACTCCAAGTCAGAGGAGGAGCACACTGAGCATTTAGCAGCAGTTTTGGAGAAGCTGGAAGAGCATGAGTTGTATGCCAAGCTGTCCAAGTGTGATTTCTGGAAATCTGAAGTGGCATTCCTAGGTCACATCCTTTCTAAGGAGGGAGTGGCAACTGAACCTCAGAAGATAGAGGCAGTGAGAGATTGGGCTAGGCCTACTTCAGTGAAGGAAGTCAGGAGTTTTCTTGGACTGACTGGATATTACAGGAGATTCATTCAAGGTCATGCTCAGTTAGCTGTACCGCTTACTGGTCTGACCAAGAAGAAGGTAAACTTCAAGTGGACTGAGCAATGTGAGGCAAGCTTTCAGGAGTTGAAGGATAGGCTGACTACTGCACCTATTTTGGCTTTGCCTAGAGCAGGTGTTGAGTATGATGTTTATAGCGATGCATCACATCGTGGGTTTGGTTGTGTCTTAATGCAAGAAGGAAAAGTGATCGCGTATGGGTCTAGGCAACTAAGACCGCATGAGAAGAATTACCCGACCCATGATCTGGAGTTGGCTGCGATTATCTTTGCCCTGAAGCAATGGAGACATTATGTGTATGGCGAGAAGCTGAACATGTACACGGACCACAAAAGCTTGAAGTACATCCATCAGCAGAAGGATTTGAATTTGAGGTAGCGGAGATGGTTGGAGGTACTTGAGGACATTCTTCCGGAGATTAAGTATCACCCAGGGAAGGCTAATGTTGTTGCTGATGCACTTAGCCGCAAGAGCAGTCTGGCGAGTTTGATTACGACTCAGTGGCAGCTGGCAAAGGAGTTGGATCGGGCAGGTATTGAAGTTGTTCTGCATGACTTGGGAGCATCCTTAGCTCAGTTAAGACTTCAACCGACACTGAACAAAAGGATTATTGCAAGTCAGAAGGCTGATGCAGAGATTCAGAAGGTGTTGGAGCAGGTTGGTGCTGGCAGGTTGCCCGGATTTCAAATCAGGGATGGAGTGCTGTGGTTTGGAGAGAGGCTGTGTATTCCAGATCAGGCGGACCTGAAAGAGAGTATCCTTCAGGAGGCGCTTGCTACTCTTTTTTCTGTACATCCTGGGAGTACCAAGATGTATAGGGACATCAAGCAGCATTTCTGGTGGTCAGGTTTGAAGCGGGATGTGGCCGAATTTGTTTCGAGGTGTGAGGTTTGTCAACAAGTCAAAGCCGAGAATCAAAAACCTGGAGGTCTATTGCAACCGTTACCTATTACGGAATGGAAGTGGGATAACATTAGTATGGATTTCAGTACGGGTTTACCCAAGAGTTCTAAGGGCAATGATGCGATTTGGGTTATAGTCGATCGATTAACCAAGTCTGCTCACTTTTTGGCAATGAAACTTACTGCTTCGATGGACAAGTTGGCTGAGATGTATGTTGGTGAGATTGTCAGGCTTCATGGCGTTCCGTTGACGATTGTATCTGATCGAGATGCGCGGTTCACTTCGCATTTCTGGAGGAGTCTCCAAACAGCTTTGGGTACCAAGACAGATTTTAGCACTGCTTTTCATCCCCAGACCGATGGGCAGACCGAGAGAGTCAACCGTATTCTTGAGGATATGCTTCGGTGTTGTATACTAGACTTTGGAGGCAGTTAGGAAAGGCATTTTCCTTTGGTAGAGTTTGCCTACAACAACAGTTTTCAGACTAGCATTGGGATGGCGCCGTACGAAGCTTTCTATGGCAGGAAGTGTAGGACGCCTATTTGTTGGTTCGAAGTTGGGGAGCGTCAGATGTTTGGACCTGAGATTGTTCAGCAGACCTCTGAAAAGATTGATCTGATCAGGAAGAGGTTGTTGGAAGCTCAGAGCAGGCAGAAGAGCTATGCAGACAACCGGAGAAGGGACCTTGAGTTTGAGGTTGGTGACTTTGTCTTTCTGAAAGTATCGCTCAGTAAAGGCGTGATCCGTTTCGGCAAGAGTGGGAAGTTAGCCCCGAGGTTTATAGGCCCGTACAAGATATTGAAAAGGATCGGGAAAACTGCTTATCGGCTTGAGTTACCGGAAGAGTTGTCTCAGGTGCACAATGTCTTTCATGTGTCTATGCTGAGAGGTTATATTCCAGACCCGAGTCATCATTTGCCTGAAGTGTCGGAAGGTTTGCAGTTGGATCTGAATTACATCGAGTCTCCTGTCGAGATTGTTGATCGTCGAGAGAAAGTCTTGAGGAATAAGACGATACCGATGGTCAAGGTAGTCTGGAGAAACCATTTGGTTGAAGAGGCTACTTGGGAATCTGAGGAAAGGATGTTGAGAGATCATCCTGAGCTTTTTGTTTCATTTGTATTTTTGTATTTTCTTATGCTTGCTTTTTGTTCCTCACTCTTGATTGTAGTTCCGGGGACAGAACTATTCTAAGGTGAGAGTGTTGTAATGCCCCGATTTTCATTTAGGAAAATTATTTATTTATTTTGCACGTAGTGTGCACGTGCAATTTTCGTAATATGAAATCTTATAATTATTTTCCTTATGGATGATGAGTATATGCATATATATATGTATATGTGTTCTTTAAATTATTTTTTTATAAAAGGCCCTTGTCTCAAATAAACACAAGCCCAAAAATCTAGTTTATTTATTTTGTAAAAAACTAATATTTTGGCCCATCAATTTAAGCTCATTCTCTTAATAACAACTTGTAAGGTAACATCTTTTAAAAGATTATTTTTATAAGGATGTATAATGTACAGGTTTTTATATGGAGACTAGTGCATGCACGTGCATTGCACGTACACGTGCATGAGCACCTTTCCTTGGCCGGTTTTTGGAAGAAGTGGTGTGTAGGTGGTTACCTAGTTGTGGGTAGTTACTACAACTCCTTCTCTCATCCTAGCCCTCCATCTCATAACCATCTACTCAATCCTAGCCCTCTATCTCACCCAAAGATTTAGTATAAATACCCCTCTCACTCATTTGTCTTTTGCACTAAGAACTTTATTTGAAAGAGATATATATTTTTAAGAGAGTTGTGAGTGAGTATCTTGGAGGCCGGTCATCACTTCAGAGGATTCTCGGTGGCAAGGAGCAAGGAGGAGTCACATTATCACACTAGAAGGCTTTACGGGATTTCGTTAAACTCTTCAACAAGGTGGGTGTTTCTTAGGACTTCTAATATAGAGATCATGCTAGGGCTAATATTGATTATTATCATATTTGTGAAAAGTGGATTGATAGGGTGATCGTATATTGAAATGCTTTGTGTTATACTTATTGTGGAAGATGTGAATAGATGAAAAAGAACTAATGATAATTAGAGAACTGGAAATGACCTGTACAGTCGACCGATCATGTGAACAGTCGACTGGTACACTGAAATAAAATATGAACAGTTCGGAATTCCATGAAACTATGTACTTAATGTGAATTGTTAACTTGATTTTCTAGCATGTTAAATTGGAGTTAGCATTCATCTTCGTGGATAAAGGATGAGTAAAGGAAAAATGTATGTTTAGCATCTCATTTGGAGGAAAGGACATACTAATTGTGTGAGATTTACATTTAATCATAAACTATGTTATGATGATGGTAAATAGATAAGAATCACATGTTTATGTTGTCATTGAACATACTGTAGTTGAGTAAAATGCTGTGTACTAATTGAAGAACAGAAGGGAGAGATGATCCCTTAGTTCAAAAATTAACCCTGTTCAGTCGACCGAATGTATGTAACAGTCGACTGTACTGAACTTGAAAAGTTGTATAATTAAACTCTGTAGAATAGCCGACTGGTCTCAATGACAGTCGACTGCCCCGTAAATGATATTCAGTTTTTGAACGCGGCGGAACAGCCGACTGGCCATGTGCAGTAGTCGACTCTTCCGAGCGGTTATTGAAGAACTTTATTCGACTGAACAAGTCGACTGGATAAGCTCTAAGTCGACTGTCCAGATTACTTTTGACATCTCAGAAATTCTATGAATTGTTTTATGGTAAAGATTATGAATCTTATGTTGAATGATTATTGGTTGTGACAATTTAAGTAAACTTTATTTGTCTTTGCATGAATTTATACCTGAAATGAAGCGAATCAATTATTTGAATTTATGAAAGTTGTATGAATATGAAAGTTATGAACATGGAAAAGAAAAATCTATTGAGATTATGAAAATGAACTCACGAGCTAGTAACGCTCAATTTTGGTAATTGTGAATTGAAATTGAAACAAAAGAGTAGCTAAGTCTCCCACCGGCAATTGGAAATAAATGAAATGAAATTTGAAAAGAAAGACCAAGGTTGGTCATGTTGAATGAATGATTAAGTCCGGTATAGTGGAGAGGCTAACTCTAGAGCTTTGATTTTGTTCATGATTCTAATAAAATAAGGACTAGATACATAGTGAAGATGTGATGAAAGTAAGAGAAAAACATTGAGTATGAGGGCCATTGGATTGGCGGTAAGAGAGTATCCCAGGATGTCCCATGATGAGTCATGATAGGGCGTGGATACTGCTCCAGAGTACCGTCCCGGTGGCGACGCTCGTGGGGTGTTTTGACGACTGCAGGTGGTGTCATGTATATGGTAGGAGCTGAATACCCACAGGATGCCTGCATGATGAGTCATGTGTCAGTGCGTTGGGATTCCCTCTAGGGCGCCTAGATATGAGTTCGTATGTCAGAAAACATATAGGATACTTACTGTAGTTACAGTAGTAGATTAAGTCATGACGAGGGATTGAACCCTACAAGATGAAGTACGATTAAGGGCTTGCCCTCGGACCTATGTAGTATGGGATGCATAGAATCCGAACAAGTGCGCATTAGTGTCATATAATATAATAATTGCATTAAGGATTATGTGCACAATCACAACACGACATCATTAATATTTTCCCTTTAATTTGATATGTGAACAAGCTTGTGATTTGTTAAGAAATGAGAATCGTTATACTGTTTCTAGCATAGAGAGGATGGCCATGTATAATTTTCGTCGGTTGAATAAACTGACGTGCCCACAGTTTTGTATGCAGGATAAATAGCTTAATAAAAGTGAAAGGAGAACTGATGCTTACAAATTATTCATTGTTGATGTACATTTATTTAAATGATGTAAATTGCTTCCGCTGTCATTACATGTACATTATTGTGTTATATGCTTCCGCTGTAAAATGTAAAGTATAAAATCTCATGTAACTCTGATGTAAAATAGAAGTTTCAAATCCTTGTAAAATTGTACCGAATGAGACGAAAAGATCCTGTGGAAATCTCGAATTCAGTTGTATTTGGAATTCGGGGTGTTACAGTCCTGCTCAGCCTTAGAGAGCCCACACAACTAGAACATCACAACGTTCTACTCTAGGGTTTTCTATGTTAACCCTAACTCTTAGAACATTCACAAAACGGTTCATTCATAACTCATTCCATCTTTTATTTATTCTAATATGAATGTAATTGGTTCCAAAAATCTAAATGTTATCCATAAATAAATCTCTGAAATATCACACTCCCAGAATACATCCGCTCGACCATATACGAAACTCTATATGTTTAAATCCTAAGTTCAATCAATTTAAAACTGAAACTGACCAATTCGAAATATGAAATTGATCTTTAAAAAACTCTGAAATTTATAATAAAATTTCTTTAATTTATATTTAAACAAATGTGCCCAACAACAACCCATATAATACAAAGAAAAGAAAAAAATTTGGAAAACTCAAATATATATCCCAGAGTACATCTCCCCGATCATTCATAGGCCCAGAAATAATTGAGACTCGTCTCCTCGCATGACAATCACATTCCGGAATACATCCGCCCGACTGTAATTATAGTCCCGGAATACATCCACTCACATCCCGAAATACATCCGCCTGACTGTAAATAGTCCCGGAATACATCCGCCCGACTAAATAGAGCCCCCTACTCACGTTTGTTCAAGTTTTGTCACAACTCTCATTTAGTGCATTTCCTTAGAATTCAAACATTAACAACCACCCCCTAAAGCTAGCTCACCCTACCGGACTTAAGTCAACATCACTAAGACCACTAGACCAACTTGGCTAAACCCCACATTTAAATTATCCCAGTCTGTCAGTATCACGGGTCCTGCTCAGCCTCTAGAGAGCCCACACAACTAGAACATCACAACGTTCTACTCTAGGCTTTTCTAAGTTAACCCTAACTCATAGAACATTCAAAAAACGGTTCATTCATAACTCATTCCATCTTTTACTTATTCTAATCTGAATTTAATTGGTTCCAAAAATCTAAATTTTATGCATAAATAAATCTCTGAACAATCACACTCCCGAAATACATCAGCCCGACTGTAACTATAGTCCCGGAATATATCCGCCCGACCATATACGAAACTCTATATGTTTAAATCTGAAGTTCAATCAATTTAAAACTGAAACAGACTAATTCGAAATCTGAATTGATCTAAAAAACAAATCTAAAATTTATAATAAAATTTCTTTAATTTATATTTAAACAAATGTGCCCAACAACAACCCTTATAAAAGAAAGAAAAGAATTTTTTTTGGAAAACTCAAATATACATCGTGGATTACATCCGCCCGATCATTCACAGTCCCGAAAATAATTGAGAGTCGTCTGCTCCGCATTACAATCACATCCCGGAATACATCCACCCGACTATAATTATAGTCCCAGAATACATCCAACCGACTATATAGAGCCCCCTACTCATGTTTGCTCAAGTTCTGTCACAACTCTCATTTAGTACATGTCCTTAGATTCAAACATGAACAACTACCCCCTACAGCTAGCTCACCCTGCCGGACTTAAGTCAACATCACTAAGACCACTAGCCTAACTTGGTTAAACCTCACATTTAAATTATCACAGCCTGCCAGTATCATGGGTCATGCACAGCCTCTCGAGAGCCCACACAACTAGAACATCACAATGTTCTACTCTGTGGTTTTCTAAGTTAACCCTAACTCTTAGAACATTCACAAAACGGTTCATTCATAACTCATTCCATCTTTTACTTATTCTAATCTGAATTTAACAGGTTCCATAAATCTGAATTTTATCCATAAATAAATCTCTGAATAAACAAAGTCCCAGAATACATCTACCTAACTTTAACTATAGTCCCGGAATACATCTGCTCGACCATATACGAAACTCTATATGTCTAAATCCGAAGTTCAATCAATTTAAAACTGAAACTGACCAATTTGAAAATATGAAATTGATCTAAAAATAACTCTAAATTTTATATTAAAATTTCTTTAATTTATATTTAAACAATTGTGCCCAAAAACAACCTTTTATAAAAGAAAGAAAAGAATTTTTTTTGGAAAACTCAAATATAAAACCCAAGAAAGGCTTCACTCTGGTTCGAACCCGCGACCCAGCACAGAGCTCAACGCCCAAAGTTGCACATGCTAACCAGGCTTCCAAGCCTCACTCTTTCATTTTAATACCGTTGAGTAAAATAACTCGAAATGAAACCCAGACCCGTTTAGAGAGATTAGAATTTCTAAAGATTCAATCTAGATTAAAATTTCTATATGAATTCTATGAAAGTTAATTCCAGAGACTAATCTCATTTATAATATAAAAATAGTTCATAAATTTCAAACTAAAATAACTCTAGATTAAAATATAATTAATTTATTGAATCCCAAATATGTGTGTGTGTGTATGGGAAATGCTCCATTGAAAATGCAAATGTCTGTGAAAACGTAGAAAACTACTAAGGCCGTGTTATAATGCATTATAACCTAGGCCGTTGTCTCCAACAACGGCCTAGGGTCGTTTTCACGTTTTCACAGACATTTGAGTTTTCAACTGAGCATTTCCCTATATATATATATATATATATATGGGAAATGCTCCATTGAAAACGGGTTTGTTTTCACGGGTTGGAAAACATCAATCTGAGCTGTTGGATCACTTTTGATCATGATCAACGTCTCAGATCGCCTCCGTCCATCACCCAATATCACTTAAGTGGTGGAGGGTTATTTTGGGAATTTTGTCCCAAATAACTCTTCGTCTGATTCGCTCTGAAAAAATGAATATAACCTAGGCCGTTGTTCCCAACAACGGCCTAGGTTATAAAAAAAATTGAATTATAGGCCGTTGTTCCCAGGCCGTTGTTCCCAACAACGGCCTAGGCTATAAAATTTCTGTAAAATTTTATATCCTAGGCCATTGTTTAAGTTATAAAAATTTAGAATAAGTCCGTTGTTCCAAACAACGGCTTCTAATTCAATTTTTTATAACCTAGGCAACAACGGCCTAGGTTATATCAATTTTTTTAGAATCTGTTCAGCGAAGAGTTATTTGGGACAAAATTTTCAAAATAACCCTCCGCTGATCAATTGAAGCGGGTTATGGGGAGCTCAATCTGAGTCGCTGATCACGATCATGAGCGATCCAACGGCTCAGATTGGTATTTTCCAACCCGTGAAAACTAGACCCGTTTTCAATGGAGCATTTCCCTATATATAAATTTTATAGCCGAGGCCGTTGTTCCCAACAACGGGCTAGGTTATAAAAATTTAGAACAAGGTCGTTGTTCCAAATAACGGCCTATAATTCAAATTTTTATAACCTAGGCCGTTGTTCCCAACAACGGCCTAGGTTATATCAATTTTTTCAGAGAGAATCTGTTCAGCGAAGAGTTATTTGGGACGAAATTTCCAAAATAACCCTCCACCACTTGAGTGATATTGGGTGATGGGCGGAGGCGATCTGAGCCGCTGATCACGATCAAAAGTGATCCAACGGCTCAAATTGGTGTTTTCCAACTCGTGAAAACAAACCGTTTTCAATGGAGCATTTCTCATATATATATATATATATATATATATATATATATATATATATATATAGGGAAAGGATCCATTGCACACTACTTTGGTGCTCACCGCGTGAACACTATGCCTTCGGGCGTTCATATCGAAAATCCGAACCGTTCACATTGATCTACACATCTAAATTAGTCTAAATATGTAAAATCAAATCATTTGAAATTCATTTGCCCATCCATCATGTGACTATAAAAACATTGAATTTCAGCCATACAATTTTGTAACACTTCAATGAATGGGCAAATGAATTTCAAATGATTCGATTTTACATATTTAGACTAATTTAGATGTGCAGATCAATGTGAACGGTTCGGATTTTCGATATGAACGCCCGAATGCGTAGTGTTCACGCGGTGAGCACCAAAGTAGTGTGCAACGGATCCTTTCCCTATATATATATATATATATATATATATATATATATATATATATATATATATATATATATATTTATATATTCTATGAAAGTTAATTCCAGAGACTAATCTCATTTATAATATAAAAATAGTTCTTAAATTTCAAACTAAAATAACTCTAGAATAAAATCTAATTAATTTAATTGAATCCCAAATGTGTGTGTGTGTGTGTGATTAAAATCTAATTAATTTAATTGAATTCCAAATGTGTGTGTGTGTGTGTATAAAGTCCAAAGAAAAAACTAGCTCACTAATCCTCGAACCCGTGACCTCGAAGCGCCAAACATTACACTCTCAAACCAAGCTCTCAAGCCTCTGATAGTGTTCCCTTGATTCCAGCAAAGCAAATAGAACGCAAGACAAATGAGATTTAAACAGTATTATACAAATCTATATCATGCACTAGACATTACGTAATTAAATCTAAAGCTAAGATTTAACATGCTTCAATATTAATAAATATAAATAAACATAGGTCAAATTTTCACATTAATCCATATCATGCAAGGTTCATCAATTTAAATAAATCTAGATTTAAAATTTAACATGAAATCGTATTAAACAGTATTCATCCATTTAAATATATAGTTCTTAACATGAAACCATATCAAACAATATTCATCCATTTCAATAAATTAAGTTCTAAAATCTAGCATGGAACTATATCAAATATTCTTCATCCACTTAACAAATCATATCAACAATATTCTTTCATTTGTCTAAATTTAGTTCTAAAATTTAACATGAGACAACCACATACGATATTCCCATATTAAATCACAATATGAATAAAATTTAAACATGCAAACATACAAAAAAGTTAATGAGAACACTCACCTTATGTTTGAGGAATATGATTGGTTTGCAAGACTCCCAAAGAGGCTTCACCAAAGCTCCAAGGAATCACCCTAATGAAACAAATCTCCTAAGCCACCAAACTTCCTCTCAACTTCTATTATTTTGGCCGGCCAAAGGAAGGTGGTGTCTCACACATTAATCACTCATGATTCTTGATTTGGGGGTTACAAAGATATGATTAAATTACCTTAACTCCTCCCATAAACTCTCTCATTCAAAAGCTTTTAAATCCCCAAATCAAGTTCAAAAACCACTCATCTCCCCACTATGATAGTCGACCAAAGTGGCTTCCCAAACCAAAAATAATAATATATTCTTTTACTTAAAAAAATGCAAAATTCTTAAAATATCTTGGCCTAAGAATAAAAGTTCACTTTAAAAAAATAATGATTTATAGAATGAATTATAAATAAATATTACATAAAGTGTGTAATGCAAATTAAAATTTTCATGCACGTGCATTGCACGTGTCACAAATGAGTGGAAAATAATAAATAAAGGGATTATGAAGGGTATGCTTGTATGTAAATGAATATATGTATATAGAAATATATATAGGAAGTGAGTGAGTGAAATGAGTGTATAAGTTACAAATATTATACGTAATGGTACAAAATACATGTGCGTAATACACGCAGGGTAAAATTTTCATAACTCAATTTTGCAGGGTGTTACACATCTTCCTCTAAGATCTCAATCACACCTGCTACCGAAAACTTCTCATTGGCAGATTTCCTGTGTAGTATGATGACTATCAAATGTTTTTATGAATCTGATAGTGAATATATCAAGTTGAAAGAATCTTTGCTTAGATCATCTGTGTTCATCCCCCTTAATTCAGATAACTCCGTCTTGAATTCTACTGTATGATCTTGAAGAGCGGTATCTTTATTTATTAAGAAACAAAATTTTCTCTTTAAATACATCCGATCCAGTAACAATGATTGGAATCTCGCCCATAGACTCGCCGAAATTTCTTCCTTAAGGATGTCACACTTGACTTCGTCTGCTAATGACAGCTAGATTGAACTCAAGGTTTTCAAACAAATCTCCTCCCACTTCTTTTGCTTCATGTCGGTTGACTTCCCCTCATCTCCTTTTAGGAAATATGCATGCACTTTTAAATCAGCACATCGTACATGTCCACCTTCTAGAGATTGAAGTTGATCTTACTGTTAAAATGTTTGACCTTCGTGATTTGATATACCATCTTCACTAAGGAACTTGTGCAACTCCGCAACCTGATGCTATGATACCACTTGTTAGGATTTCTGCTGAGTTTTGAGACACAATCACTACAAACCACCAAGCAAATAGTAGACCAAACTAAACACACAAAGCGCACAATTTTGTCTTGGTTTGGCTACGTCTAATTCAGGAGAGAAATATCTTAGATATTATTCAACTAGAGAAGATACAAGAGTTATAACCACTCTCAATGAGAACCTATCTATCTCTCATGCCTCACCAGAATATACTTGATGTTTATAATGAAAAAAAAACTCTCAAACTCTCATGCCTCACCAGAATATTATTATTATTATTATTATTATTATTATTATTATTATTATTATTATTACTATCTCTCATGCCTCACCAGAATATACTTGATGTTTATAATGAAGAAAAAAAACTCTCAAACTCTCATGCCTCACCAGAATATTATTATTATTATTATTATTATTATTATTATTATTATTATTATTATTATTATTATTATTATTACACACAACTAGTCACATGATCAACTACGAACTCACCGCGCAGCAATCCAATCTTGCAGGATCATGATCATGATCATGAACGGACGACTATGTGGGCGAGTTTGCACGTGATTAGGTGCAAACCAGTTCGCACCTGATCACTGCTATATATATATATATATATATATATATATATATATATATATATATATATATATATATAATCTTAATTCAATAACCATTTGATATATCTCGAAGAGATAACCATACGATTTAACTTAGAGAAGAAGTTGGGCTTCAATTAGATTACCAAGGTCCGAACCATATTGCTGCCGATACACAGTTGCGGTCGACTGCTTTAATTAATAGTCGACTTCTAATGACTTCAACAAGTCAGAGAACACACCAAACTGTCGCAATCGACTGCAAATCTATGTGGTCTACTGTAACCTACTGCTACTGCTACTAATTTTTTTCTTCCAATATTCATTCCAAATCATCTTCTCGCTTCACATATGTTCTATTCTTATCGAATCTAGTATGCAAGATATAAACCCAACACATAACTACCACAGCAAAGACTGACAAGGAAGCCCATAGGTTGCTCGCTCTGTTAGGCATGCCATTCGGAAATAGTGGAGGTGAGGGAACCACGGTTTGCATCCAGAAGAAGACGAGAAAGTCTGCTAATTATAAATCCAATTCCACGTCCAAGGCCAATGCTAATTCCAATTCTGACTCCAAGTGTAACGCCCCGAGCCTAGGTTGGCTCAACATGTGCATATATCGGCTTAACCACATCCCCATCACAGGGCATTTGCCGCACCAAAAGTGTTATAGCTTTGTTGGTGCTCTTGGATCATGAGCAACCTATTATATGTACTTGATTATCCTATTTTTACCACCTATATGGGACTAAATTCCCTACTACTTTCTACTTTCTCATTCAGACAAGTAAACCGGACTCTGGGGTATTACATTCAACCCCCCCTCCCCCCCCCCCTATGAACTTAGCGTCCTCGCAAAGCTCGGGACATACAACCGAATATAGGATTGCCTTTATAGCCAATATGGAGTGGAGTACCCTGATTCTAAACTTAGCGTTCTCACTAAGCTCGGGACATACAACCGAATGCAGGATCGCCTTTCTAGCCAATATGGAGTGGAGTACCCTGATTCTGCTAGTGTACATTTCTCTAGCTCCATCTTAAGCATACATCTCAGGCACTATCTGTGTCGAAAGTCATCTTTGATACCATTTTGTAATGCCCTGAGCCTAGGTCGGCTCAACACGTGCATATATTCGCTTAACCGCGACCCCACCCTAGGATATTTGCCTCACCAAAAGTGTTATAGCTTTGTTGGTGCTCTTGGATCATGAACAACCTATTATATGCACAAGTTTATGCTATTTTACCACCTATGTGGGACTAAATTTCCTGGTACTTTCTAGTTTCTCATTCAGACATTTGATCGAATACCTTGTGTGCATGTCACTCTTCATTCAGGCATTTCATCAAACAGCTTGTGTGCATTCCACATAAACACACTACCTATCTAGGAAACCGAACTCCTGGGTATTACACCAGGTCTAAGTGCAATTCCAATTATAAGTCTGGAGGAAGAACAAAAAAAGTAGTTACCTAAGATATTAGATGTGCATGTGTTCCAGTTCGCTCGCCTCCAACGTGAGTGGACACTACGGGACGTATTCGCACCATGGCAGTCACCTGCAACTCAAGCAAGGACTAAGAATGGTAGAAGGAAGAAGACAATGAACAGTGGACTCCATGTCTCAATTTCTATACATGATCAGCTATATTACAGAGGTTGGGTATTTATACTTATTTACATGGACTGCACATTCTGAATTAAGAAAGGTGAAGACGGTTACAGTGGGGCGCATCACCAACCACTTTTACTCTTACAACTAATTCCCGTGCTTAGCATGTACATCTACCGCAAGGACCTAAATGAAAGATTACATGTAACCCCTATTGCTCACTTTTGTATTTTTATTATATTTTAATAAAATTATGAATTATTTATTTTATTTTTGGATTGTGTTTATTGCTTCTTGTTGTTGTTTTCTTGAGATTCGTTGCGTTGGTTTCAGCTTTTATTTTCTCTTTTGATTGATATACAACTTGTTCTTGACCTTGTCTATTGTTTAAACCTATTTTTGGCCTAATTGTCTCTTATTGGATCCCTTTCATCCTATTGGATACTATCCAGTTCATCTAAAACCATTTTTTTCCCTATTTATACATCCTAATTGAACCCTAACCATAATTACCAAACCCTAATGCATCTTCTCTCTCTCCTAGCCGTCACCCTCTCTCTCCCCCTAATCCCGACCTACCCCGACTACCCCCACTCCGTCGTCATCTCCGATTGCCGGCGACACACACCCCCCGAACTCCCCCACCGCATCTCCTCTCCTTTTTCCTTCTTGCGTCGCGACCCAACACCCCAGGCCGACCCTTGCCGTGCTCCATGTGCTCGGCCGTCGCCTGCAGTCGGGCACCGCGTCGCGACCCCCCGCCATCGCTGTCATCCCCCTAAGCCGTCATCACCTTTACTGATGGTGCTGCTGTCCGCCCTTGCTTTCGGTGGCTACTGTCTCTTTGTGCTTGGTTGAGTGCACGTGCTTTTGTGTGCACATGTGTTCGTTCGTTGGAATTCTCGTCTCTCGTTTCTTGTTCGTGTTCGTGTGTTCGTTGTTCGGGAACGGTTATTCTATTCTTCGTTTTCGTCGTCTTCACAATCAGGCAAGTAGCTTGTATGCGTTCTTTTTGTCATACAAGTTAAATACCGTAAGTAATCTAGTATAAAAATAATTGTACTCTCATGATGATTCTAAATTGTTAGTTTAACCGTTGACATCATCTCTTGATCATGAGTAGTTACAAAAATTAACACCTGTTGTATGAGAACAATTAGATTAATGGACAACTTGATTGTATGTTGTTTGTGACACCTTGTATGTTGTAGTTGACTGTTGCTTAGATGTTTGTTGGATGTATTATCTCATTATAGACCGTTTTATTCACATGACATGCTGATTTGAGTAACCCACATATACCATACTTTGTATGACATCTTAGATTGGACTGTTTGTAGTTAACTTGTTTGATAAAAAGCCTAAAAAAACTTTTGTCTACTGCTGCTCTATTTTTGTACAGTACTTTTGACCCTGTTAACATCAGTAAAATAAATAAGTTTTTGAACATGAATTGTAGCCTATGTTTTCTAGTTTCCAGAGCTTTCGACAGATCTGAATTCTGATTTTTAATGCATGAGTTATTGCTATTTTACAGCAGACATATCGTATATTCCAGATTCTGAACTATATGTATACTGTTTGAAATATTATTTTAAAACTAATATTAAAAGTAGAATTCGAACCCTATATTTTGTTAAGTATGTTTAGACATGAATGGGATCAGTCCCCAATTTTTGTGGAATTATTTACTGATATTTATATCTCTTTTCATACTGATGAAACAATCGATATATTTTCCAACTACATGTTGTTCAGTATAGAACTAAGTTTTCAACCTGATTCTAGTCGTTTTTGATAAAAACTTTGTAAATATGAACTGTATCCTTATCTTTCTATTTTATCATCCTTTTGACGGATCTGTATTTCGATTTATATTTTATGAATTATCTCTGTTTTGGTAGTGTTGTGTCTGAACTTTCATAATCGAGATTTATTTGCATGACTTTGTTTTCCCAATTTTATTGACTATACTATTTGTAATATAAATCCATGATATTTTATATTTTGAAATTAGATATTTTGTTAAATCTTTCATATTTTTCTCAGATTTAATTATGATGATTTTGGACTATTTTCATGCTTATACACAAGATTTTGCATTTTCTGACTGAACCTAATACCTGTATTGATTGCTGTTTTTGACCCTGATTCTATGGCTGATATGTGACTTACATATATGTGATGGAATTGGAAGAGAGTCTAGTTTCTAGATTTTTTGACGGATCTGGATTTTCTATTCTGTAGGAACAGGAATCTCAGATTTGGTACAGTAGTATCTTGCTGTCCAAAACTGAAAGTTTTGTTGTTTTGACCGTTATAAGTTGTTTTTATCAACCATTTGAATACCTACTTCATCTTAGAATTTTCCCTGCTCATGCTATGTTCTTAGACTGGTTATATTTATTCACACCTGTTGTTAATAATGAAAATAATCAAGCCGGGGTTTCTAAGGGACAAGATCGAGTAGTGGACAATATAGAAATGCATATTCGGAGGGAACTCATTTTTCCCACTGTTTATCGTGGTACCTACTGTTTATCTCGGAATGCATGAGGGCATGATCCATGACACCGTTTACGATTACTGTTACTGTTACTGTTTGTCTGAATATACTGCCCTATAGAAGTTCCACTACAAAATCTTAAAGCAAAAATACTTGTTGTAGCAACCATGTAGTAAAAATTTGGGGCACATGAAGTGTTACCTAGTTAGTAATGAACATTAGACATAAGAATAAGCGTTTCACCGTCACATCCTATTATTGTTACTGTTGATTTACTGCTACCGTCGATACACTATTACTGTTGACATACTGTTACTGTTATACTCTCACTGTTGTCACTACACTGTTTGCTGTCATCTCTACACTGTTATATTTGCTACCTTCTCCATGTTAGTATTACCTGTTTAAGTTTAGTTTTCCCTACATTTTCCTACTTGTATTACTTGCGGCCTGGAACTTGCATCTAACGGGCGATATGTTTTCCCTGTTTCCTATTTTTTCTTGTAATTGCCATATGAGCGGGTTTTGCTGCCCATTTGCCTTATAGAGTTGGTGAGCAAAAGTTTTGAGCTGCGCTAATGGAATTTCTATTTATTTTTTTGCATTGAACTATTTATTTCATGGATTGTATTGAGAATTGTATTTGGGTTTATTGTCCTAAGATTATTGTTTTGATTTTGGATCTTGTATTGTTGGGATATTATTATTATTGCAATAGATACCGTTAAGTTATGTTTATTTTTGCATGCCTGGTGGAAGTATATTGTTATATTTACTGTTATGATGAGTCAGGCAGGTCCGTACAGCTTATGGATGGTGAGAACTATCTGCTGGGCTTAGTCACGTACCGTATTCCGTATTCTTTTGGGAAGCGGAGGGTGACATTACAAGCTTATTTATATATAAACCCAACAAGGACAAATTATTAATCTTGGACTGATATATCACATACTTTTCCCAACTGCACCTTACACTTTGAGCATGGTTGTAGCTGAGCTAGATCCAAGTGAGGATTGGATCAGCATGTCATAGTCTAAGTGCAATTCCAATTACAAGTCTGGAGGAAGAACAAAAAAGTAGTTACCTAAAGGATCAGATGTGTGTCATGTACTTATCATCCTTCGCTTTTCGAATGTAAGTTCTTTTGCAGGTGCTGATAATTAACGAAATTCGTTCCATGCTTCCAGCCTTGCATATTTATGTCTATGTTAACATCCAAATGATGATATTTTTTTTAGGCTTCTAGTAACAGAACTTTGAATCTTTTGCATATGTTAGGGTACAGTCTTACAGAGCTGCTACTTCCAGTCCTCATTTTGTAATCTTGATGTACTCATAGTTGCAGTTGCCTACAATGGATCTCTGAGAAATATACAAATCTAAGAAGATAGCTATTCTCAATTTTATGTATGAAAAATAGAGAGGTGCACAATCGATCTAAATTGAGTATCTGAGTGGTGAATTTTGCACGCATCTTTAAATGTGTCCTGGAAAAATCCTACAGTAACTTAGTTCTTATATAGCAGTGGACTGTTACCGCAAAAATTTATGGTGAAGACTTGAGTGTTGGGTGATTCTTCTTTTCAGGACAATAAAGATTTCTTGCAGTATCCTGTTAATAGTAGTTTGCTGCGGCTCGGTCTTGTTGTGGCTGCTCAAAGGTTTGATTTACAACATCCCAATCAACTCCATTCTTAGTTGGAAACGGACGAGAAGCCATTCAATTAAAAATATAGAAGACCTGTAATTACTGTACAAGTGTTTGCATAGATAGCTCGTTAGAGCATTCCCAACTCAACCCCATCCCCATCGCCATTCCCACCCCCATTTTGGAGTTCCATTTTGGCATATTTCTTGGAATATGCTATTTTGGTTTGGGGTTTCATATTTTAAACTCCAACCAATCCTCATTATGGGGTTCCGAATTTTTGTTTTTAATTTTTTTTCCCACAATATTATTTTTGAATGCAAAAAAGATAATATAAATAAATGAAAAGTTATAATATTTGTACTAGTTTTGTAATTTTCAATAAATATTTATTCATTCCAGTTTCTCTTTAATATAATTAATTGATCTATATTATTATTTTAAAACTTAAAATAAATCCGGAAGATTTTCAATATTGGTATAAGTTTGAAGATCTCCATAAAAAATAACAATGATATAATTATTATTTATAATAGCTAATTTAAAAAGAATTTTAAAAGATAAAATCAAAACAAAACCAATAACAAATAACAAAACAAAAAAAAATATTAAAAAAGGGGAAGGGGGGCCACTAGATGTGGAGCAGAAATGGAACCACAAATTTGCAATTCCCATTTTCGCGTTCGCCAAAAATTTTGGGGTATTGGTGTTAGGAATATGTCTTGAGTACTCGTGGTTTAGATTGAAAGAAAATATGATGAAGCACGGAGGTCGAAGCATCGAAGAGAGTAAAAGAGAAAACAGCAACAGCAACAGTCAGAGAGGGATGGTCAACCGCACACCTGACCGTGTGTTGTACAGGGTTCAGTCAAGAGAGGGACGGTCGATCGCACTTGTTGGTACAGTCAACCGACCGCGGCGCTGTGTTCTTTTTAGGTCTCAATTTGTTAGGCCGTTTCAGCCTAATCTTCAACTCCAAGTCAGATCGTACATCTCCTATTCAGCTACTTCTTCTTCAGGTTATATCAGACGACTGAGAATTAAAGATTAACTTAGGTTCTCTCTATTCTTCTTTTATATTGTGTAATCTCTTCCAATATGAGAGTGAGAAGTACTTTATAAATTATTTTCTTCATTGCAAAGAGAGACTTGAGAGAAAGATAGTTCTTGGTGAGTGAGTTTAATTTCTTGTATTTATTAAATCATTAACTCATTGTAATCTCTTCTAGTTGAATACTATATCTCCTAATATTTTCTGTCCAGATTAGGCAAAAGCTAACCGAGATAAATCCTTATTGTGTTTGTGTTGGATTGATGGATCTATTTGCTTGCTTGCTCAATTGATTCGTCTCATCTACTTCGACCTCCTCATTGCTCTATTTAGTTCCGCTGCGCCACTGGTGTGTTTGTAGACAAGTGGTATCAGAACTTTAGGTTGCCAAGTTCCTTGGTTAAGACGACAGGTCATAGTCATTTGAAGATCAAACAGTTCGATAGAAAGATCAACTTCAATCTTTGGAAGGTAGACATGTATGATGTCCTAGTTCAAGAACATCTACAGTTAGCCGTCAAGAAGAAAACAAATCCATCCAATATGAAGGAGGATGTTTGGGATGATATTTTTGAAAGAGCCATAAGTCTAATTCGACTATCTTTGGCAGACGATGTCAAATACAGATTTCTTGAAAAAACCAATGAGACGAGTTTGTTGGAAAAACTCATATCTGACTATTCGGTTTCTTCGTTATTAAATCAGATGCATTAGAAGATGAAGTTATTCTGTTTTATCTATAAAGGAGGGGTACCGGTCTCCATGACCACATCACATAGTTCAACAAGGTTCTATCGGAACTCAAGGCGATAAACGTGAATGTGAGTAAAGAAGATAAAACTTTCAACTTGATATATTCACTCCTAGGTTCGTATGAGCTTTTGATCACTACCATGTTACACGGTAAATCTGATAAGGAGGGTATTTCGGTAGATGATGTAATCAAAGCATTGAAGGAAAACCAACTTAGGAAGGAGACTCAAAAATTATCGTGTACTCTAAGTTGTCTAGCAGTGGAAGGTCCTTCAGGTGGAAGACAAAGTGCTATGCAAAAGGATTCGATCCATTGCCGACATTGCAAGAGGTTAGGGCATATCAAAAAAGACTGCTGGAAATTACATAATTAGAAGAGCGCAAATGATGAAAAATCTACCGCCTATGTGGTTAGTGCTTGTGATTCAGGTGATTCATGTCTTCTTGTTTCAAATTCTTTAGAAGTGGATTCTAGTTAATTTCTTGACTCAGAGAGTTCTTCTTATATTTTCTCCAAGAGTGAGTTGTTTTTTACTTATAAGTCTACTACAAGGTGTTGTATGAGAATAAGAACTGGGAAAATTTGTGAAGTAGTAGGTGAGGGGACAGTTGAGTTGAAGATGTCAGGTCTAAACATGTTCACTCTAAGGTAAGTTTTGCATATTCCTCTGCTTAAACAGAATCTGATTTCCTTGGGAACTTTTGAAGCATGGGGTTGTAGGTACACAGTTCGTGGTGGAGTTCTGTCTATTTTTCAGAGTCGTCGTAAGGTGATTAGAGATATGAGAATGGTTGGACCAAGCCAAAATAATCTCTACAACCTTTGTGGAATCTGAAAATCATGTATATGAGTTGTTCCTTTTCTCGTTATTCCCGCAAGTTCATCTAGTTTGCCGCAACTAGCATCATCGAAGTGAGACTACGACGTTTGAATATCATCAAAAGGTGGAGATTAACTCAATGTAGGTGGAGTTCGTGCGGAGGTTGGTAACTCCGTGATTGTAACACTCCGGTAATTTCAAAGTATAGTATATATGTATATATAATATATATGGGATGGTTATAAAATGGTGCTGTTGATGATGCATGTATGGATTAAAATATAAATGGATTAATGAGGTGTGTCGGGGCCCACGGTATACATGAAAAAAAAACAGCACTTGACTGTGCTTTGTTTGAATTGAGTGTTGAGGTGGCATTCCGGATGGGGCCCACCACGGGGTATGTTTGCACGGGCTCGGCTGTGCATGCATACGGGAAAGAGGTAAGATAATTGGTAATATAGTCCCATATCGTTAATAAAATAGGAAATAATATAATATAAATACTAAAAGCCAATGATCAAGAGTCACCAATTCGGTTAACCACCTTTTGAGAGGCAGCCTGTGGTGGGCAGTTGTACTACATAGTATCTACTTTGTCTTATAAATTGTATAAATTGTCTGAGCTAGGGGCAGGGGCGTTACAAATGGTATCAGAGCCGACTTTCGACACCGAGTGTGGGTAAGAGTGGGTGAGATGTATGCCTGAGAGGGAGCGGGGTTGTGGCCAGGACGCCCGGTTAATCCACGGGGGTGGGCTAGGGGTCTGGACAACACGCAGAATCAGGGTACGCCCGGTAAATCCACGGGGGTGGGCTAGGGTACTCCACTCCACATCGGCTAGAAAGTAGATCCTGCACTAGTTGTGCATGCCCCGTGCTCATCAGCGAGGACGCTGATTTCTGAAGGGGGGTGTGTGTAACACTCCGGTAATTTCAAAGTATAGTATATATGTATATATAATATATATGGGATGGTTATAAAATGGTGCTGTTGATGATGCATGTATGGATTAAAATATAAATGGATTAATGAGGTGTGTGGGGGCCCACGGTATACATGAAAAAAAAACAGCACTTGACTGTGCTTTGTTTGAATTGAGTGTTGAGGTGGCATTCCGGATGGGGCCCACCACGGGGTATGTTTGCACGGGCTCGGCTGTGCATGCATACGGGAAAGAGGTAAGATAATTGGTAATATAGTCCCATATCGTTAATAAAATAGGAAATAATATAATATAAATACTAAAAGCCAATGATCAAGAGTCACCAATTCGGTTAACCACCTTTTGAGAGGCAGCCTGTGGTGGGCAGTTGTACTACATAGTATCTACTTTGTCTTATAAATTGTATAAATTGTCTGAGCTAGGGACAGGGGCGTTACAGTGATAATGCTTACTGAGGTGTGCCCTTGAGGGGGTATACTGATCGATGAGATTGGGTAGAGATTTGCTCAACTAGTAGAAGAAACTATCGTTCCAAGTTTGATTTGCAAGTGGAATTTAGTAAAGTTTGGACATGAGTAATCACATCATGTTGATAGCACTCGTATGCAATTCAAGGTGTAGGTTGTTAGGAATATGTCTTGAATACTCGTGGTTCAGATTAGAAGAAGATACGATGAAGCATGGAGGTCGAAGCATCGAAGAGAATAGAAGAGAAAATAGCAACAGCAGCAGTCAGAGAGAGACGGTCGACTGCATACCCGATCGCGTGTTGTATAGGGTTTGGCCGAGAGAGGTATGGTCGACCGCACTTGTTTGTACAGTTGACCGATCGCGGTGTTGTATTCTTTTTGGGCCTCGATTTGTTAGGTCGTTTCAGCCCAATCTTCAACTCCAAGTAAGATGTACGAGTCATATTCAATTACTTTTTCTTCATGTTATATCGGACAACTGAGAATCAATATTAACCTAAGGTTCTCTCTATTATTCTTCTATACATTGTAATCTCCTCCAATATGAGAGTGAGAAGTACTTCATAGATTATTTTCTCCATTGGAAAGAGAGGCTTGAGAGAGATAGTTTTTTGTGAGAGTTTAATTTCTTGTTGAGTGAATCATTAACTTCTTGGAATTTCTTCTAGTTGAATATTATATCTCCCTATATTTTCCGTCCGGATTAAGCAAAAGCTAATCGAGATAAATCATCAATGTGTTTGTATTGGATTTGTGGATCTATTTGCTTACTTACTCAATTAATTATTCTCATCTACTTCGACTTCTTTATTACCCTATTTAGTTCCGCTGCGCCACCGGTGTGTTTATAGACACCCCATCCCAACAGTGAGGCTCGCAAATGGGGTTTGATTGGGGTTTTTTGATGTGAAATTTGTCAATATTGCAGTTCGATTGGGAATGCTCTTAGTCTGGTTGTTCATTTTCACATTTGTAGATGCAATGTCACATGCGAAACACACGTTGATGGCTTATACTCCATGCAAATCATGTTCAGGATTTCTTACTAGGTTACCAGGGAACCGAGCAGAATCCAAATATATGAAGATAGGTAACGGTGTTTTTGTTGGATATATAGGTATATTCTCACTATATGAACAATATTTTGTGTAATATTGTTCTATGGGTAACACGTGTGTTACACGTACTAATTGTATGGATATCGGAACGCCGGTTGAGTGGGTTGAGAACCCAGTACCTAAACCAGTATTTAGAAATAAATACTGGCTTGTAATAGCAGTCTAGGTATTCCAATTTTGATACCTAAGGTGAATATCTCAAGCAACTTAGATCTAGATATTAACCCTAATTTCCAATTGTTAATTTCTCACAAAACCTAACAGTTTTAAAGTTGAACGCGGCATGCACGGAACTTAAACTAACTAATTATAAAAGAAATCCTACTGATTCATGTCTTTGAAAACCCGTCTTTCATGGTCCAAGTAGTTGGTTGCAAAAAGGTGCATATTCCAGAGTGTCTTCCTACATGATGTTCTTGATCCAAAGGTTTGCGCGTGTGGGAGGCCGGCTTATAAGAAATTTTGTAAACCTAAGTTTCATAGAATTTTTTCATATATACGCACATGTTCATATTATATGCTCCTTTAGCATTATAAAAAGAACAAAAGTGAGGTACCAGTTGGAGTTTGTCGGCAGCTAGTGGCGCAATAACTTCAAGCCTTCCATATATGACCACTGGTGTCATTATCATTGTCATTGTCTGGAACAATCAAACCCAGCATATGTAAATTTGTCAGCTGATGTAAACAGTGCGGCAAAATTTGTTCCTTGTTTACTCACAGGTTTGGGTCCCATTCCCCTAACCATCTCTCTCTACATATTCAAGCCACCCTCATCTTTTTCTAACTCTAATTATCTCTTTGTTATTTTCTATTTTTATTTATTGGTTTAGTTGTCTATCTTATTTTTGTTGAAGGCATAAAAAGAAAATAAATTTCATTGTTTAAAACAATTAGATTACAAAGTATATATATAAAGTCCACAACCTAATATAAATATAATACCGAAACAAAAAAAGATAAAATATTGTAGATCTAAATTCTGCAATGTAATTCGCTGGCACATAATAGGTCAAATCATTTTTTGGTAGGTCAACCATTTATGTGCTCGATAATATTTTCGAACTGTTTGAACCACAATAATAGGTCGATCGACCCTTTACTGGGTAGGTTGATCATTTATAGGTAAAGCCTTTATGTATTAGACAACATTTGTTTTCTAGAATTTCACTAACAATTTTCTTTTGGTGGAAGTTGAGATGGCAATTTTTTTGTTTATTTATTTCTAAACCAACCACACCCAATTGCTTACAAGTCAAGAAGACAGGTATATTTCTCCCCGAAGATTTTGCCGTACTACCCCACTTTTTGAAAATATTTAGCGGTCTGTCCTACTTCCCAAAACAATTAGCGATATGCCCTTGTTTACAACACTTCAGCAAGAAACGTTATTGAAAAAAACGGCATAGGTTATTTCCATGCCGTTCTTCCCAATAACGGTATCTGTTTGAAAAAAAAATTTACATGCCGTTATTTGGAATAACGACATAGGTTATTTTGTTTTTCGAGAGCTTGTAGTCTCCACTTAGAGGAAAAATTGCAAGTATGAAAAACATTATAACAGATGCCGTTATTTCAAATAACGGCATTCTCAATACTGATGCCGTTATTTGGAATAACGGCATCAGTTATAAATTTTTTTAATAAAAAAGTAACTTATTATTCATCCTCTCTGATGAAAAAAAAAATTAAAAAAAAAAATTATAACTGATGCCGTTAACGGCATCAGTTATAATTTTTTTTTTTTTTTTTTTTTTACTTTTTATTAATTCTTTTTGTTTCCAAACAACGGCAAGAGTGCATATTGATATATAACTGATGTCGTTATCTTCAATAACGGCATCAGTCATTCGAATGCCGTTATTCAGGATAACGACATTGTGTATAAGTTTTTTTCACACTTAGAACTTTTTAAACTTAGAAGATTCACACTTGTAAGACAAATATACTGATGTCGTTATTCCAAATAACGGCATGCAATTTTTTTTGCAAACAAATGCCGTTATTGGGAAGAACGGCATGGAAATAACCTATGCCGTTTTTCCCAATAACGTTTCTTACTGACGTGTTCTAAACAAGGGTGTATCGCCAATTGTTTTGGGAAGTAGAGCAGACTGCTAAATATTTTCAAAAAGTGGGGCAGTGCGGCAAAATTTTCTTTCTCCCCCAACTATGAAATTTGCAAAATACATAATACAGGTGGGCCAATCACGTACTGCATCAAAGAAATCACTACGAAGAGGGACTCGATCACTGCATCCCGAAGTGCTGCTCTCCTTACATTAAAGAGTGTCATGAATCATGATCAACGTAGTTTATGAGGGTTTGGCAAAATTAGTATATGAGATGTTGTATAAACCACATGTCAAAAATCATGCAAGAGTATTTTGAAGGAATTACTCGCATGAAACATGGGTTATAAGACATCTTAAAAATCAAATGGTTCTAGTTTTGAGGATAGATCGTCCTAATTAAACCATTAATTTTCTTGAAATTCATGGTTGACATGTATATATATATATATATATATATATATTGTCTCTATTTAGGATGCACATCCAATTGGTTTAGGAGTTAACATGTTTGATGCCTATAAGAGCATCAGTAGTCATTAGTTATTTACCCAAAATTTGGAAATAATAGAAAAAGTCTGCTGCAATAGTTGGCTATATACCCAAAATTTGTGTTTTAGACGAACAGTGGTCTATTATATTTGGCAGAAGATATAGGATTTTGCAAAAAATAGCCAACAAAATATGGTCTTTCGTCCATTCAACGCAACAAAAGATCATCTTTCGTCCCTTTAAAAAAAATGGCAAAAAGCATGGGACGAGGGATGATGTTGAAATATAGCAATTATATATTCTGTTTCCTAATATATAGGAAACAGATTCCCCAAATCTCTCATCTCCCCAATCTTCTCTCAATCTCTTTTCTTCTTCCCCAAGAATGTAATTCTATATATAGATGTATACAGCAAAGAAATAAAAAATAAGAAAATATGATTTCCCCCCAATTCTGATTACAATATGGTATCAGAGCCTAACCAAATCTAGGCTAACTGAAGCAGAAGAAGAGAAGGAGGTGATCAGATCTGACATCTCCATCTTCATCCGATCCCGACCAAACTCCGGCAACTCCCTGCTGACGCGCACCGTCAGCACCCGACCCCAACCAATCCCCAACTCCGGCGAACCCCAAAGTACCAATCGCCGTCATCACCACCCAAGCGCCCACTGCCTCCACCATTGCCATTGACCACCGCTACCATCGAAACCTCTGCCCCTCATCGATCGTTGTCATACAGTCGACCATCTCACCGCCTGCACCTCACCGTCGCGACCACCCTCACCTCACGACCCTGTCCACCACCGAACTCTACTGCTACCTTCATCGCCGCACCACCATTGCCAAAACTCAACTCCATTACCACCACAGTCACCGCTCGCACCTTATCTCCACCTTCAACCGCTCGACCCATCGACCGCTGCTCGCTGTCTTCACTCCTCGACAGCATTAGAAGCACCCGCGCCTGAGGCGCCTCCGACTGCCTACAACCCCGAAGCTACAACTCCCGCTCAGTCCACCTTGGTTCACCTCTTCTTCCTCCTCAAAATCACACCCATCTCACAATCCCCCACACACAAATCAGATCTAGATCAGATCTAGATCCCGATTTCAGTCCACCATCCCGAAGCCTGATCATATCTAGATCCATTATTGTTTGATCCAGATCCATTGTTTACTTGTACTGCTAATATGGGTAGTACACCGATTATTGTGCAATCCGAGAATTCCGGCTTTAACGTGGGGATAATTCTTGATGAAACAAATTATGATATTTGGACTCAGTTGATGGAGATGCATATTGCTGGACGTGAAAAGATCCAGTACATTCAAGGTGATAGTAAAATTCCTGCTGAAAGTGATGGTTCCTATGCCAAATGGTATGCTGATAATCAGAAAGTGAAAGGCTGGTTGTTGATGTCCATGAAACCCGAGATCATGAAGAGATACATTCGATTGAAAACTGCCCGTGATATTTGGGATGCTCTTGCAAAAGCATTCTATGATGGAACCGACGAAGTTCAGGTGTTTGCTCTAAACCAGAAAGCTTTTTCGGCAAGGCAAAATGGCAGGCCACTTTCTATTTATTATGGAGAATTGACTGAAATTTTTCAAGAACTGGATCATCGAGATAAGGTGATCATGAAGAATCCTGACAATGTCCAAACATATAAGAAATCAATCGAATGCTTGCGGGTTCATATATTTTTGGCTGGATTAGATGCTGAGTTTGAGCAGGTTCGAGGAGAAATTTTGCGAAAAGATCCTGCACTTGATCTTGAGGCATCCTACGCATATGTTCGGCGGGAGGCTCGTCAACAAAGCACCATGATCTGCTCTTCTGAATCTTCTGATGTAGCTGCAATGGTGGCTCGGCCACATCCATTCAAAAGTCTCACAGGTCAGTCTGGATCATCTGCACGCATTTCTAAGGACTTCAATCAATCTACTTATGAGTCAAGGAAGTGTGCCCAATGCGGCAAAACTGGGCACATGAAAGCTCGTTGCTATCAGATTATCGGCTACCCGCATGACTGGGATCACAGCAGAGATTCTCGGAAGAAGATATCCACTGTAGCCGTCGGAATTCCTGAAGGAGCTGGGAAGAGCATTGAACAAACCTCCGCACTGGTTACAACTTCAGGTAATGATGGTAAGGCTTTTAATATTTCTGCATCTATTATGAATAATACATGGATAATTGATTATGGTGCTACCGATCATATGACTTTTAATTCTAGACAAGTTAAGACTTTACACCCATCCACCAAATCCATAGTATCCACTGCCAATGGTAATACTGCCCCTGTCACTGGCGAAGGTTCCATATCCCTCACAAAAGATCTTACATTAGACACAGTACTAGTAGTCCCATCCTTAAATTTTAATTTATTATCTGTTGCCCAAATTACTAATACCCTGCATTGTATTGTTGTTTTTTGGCCTTCTTTTTGTGTCTTTAAGGATATTCGGACTCACAAGACGATTGGTTATGGGGTTAGACGTGGAAAACTCTATTATCTGGATTTGGTTTCTGAGAGTTCAAACAGGTTGACTCAAGCTCTTGCCGTTAATAATTCCGAGAGGGAGAAACAATCAGAAATTTGGTTGTGGCACCGACGTTTAGGACATGCGTCGTTTGGCTATTTGCTTAAATTATTTCCCAGTTTATTTTCGAAGTTGGATATTTCTAGTTTTCGTTGTGATGTATGTGAACTAGCAAAAAGTCACCGTATTTCTTTTCATTGCAATCTGAATAAAAGCACGATTCCATTTATGATTATTCACTCTGATATTTGGGGTCCATCCAGAAATACCACTATTGGAGGAGCTAAATGGTTTGTTACATTTATTGATGACTGCACTCGTATTACTTGGATTTGTTTGATGAAATACAAAGGAAAAGTTAGTAGTTTATTTCAAAAATTCCATAAGCAGGTTATGACTCAGTATAAAGCACACATTCAAGTTCTCAGAAGTGACAATGGTGGCGAGTACCTAAATACAGATCTACAACAATATTTGGTGGAACATGGAATTGTTCACCAGACTACATGTTCATGTACTCCTCAACAAAATGGCATGGCCGAAAGGAAGAACAGACACTTGCTTGAAGTAGTCCGTGCTTCACTTATTTATGGCAATATCCCACTCATGTATTGGGGGGAAGTCTTTACCTCTGCAGCATACCTAATCAACCGAGTTCCTTCTCGTATCCTGAACTTCAGTACACCACTTCAAGCACTAACTAATGCTGTGGATGCGCCAACTGTTGTCAACCTGCCACCTCGTGTCTTTGAATGTGTCGCATTTGTTCACCTACATCAACACGAGTGAAGTAAGTTAACCCCCCGAGCAGTAAAATGTGTTTTTGTGGGATATGCAATGAATCAGAAAGGATATCATTGCTATCACCCACCAACTCAACGGATGTTTGTGACTATGGATGTGGTGTTCCATGAACATGAGATGTATTTTTCTTCCTCTACGACTTAACTTCAGGGGGAGTACCGAAGTGAAGTTCAGACTCTTGGGTATGATGAAATAATTGTCAGGCAGAACGAACAACTGGATACAAATAATGGCGAACACTTGAATGAAGATATAGCAAGAGAGGAAGATCCTCATGAAGAATTGCAAGAAGACCCGCTTGAAGAATTGCAACCAGTACCGAATTTCAGTGAGAGTGAACCATCATAACCCCAAAACCAATCGTCATCGTTGTTCGAACCTCCTAGAAGAGAACTCCCATACCGTACTAATAGAGGTATTCCAAAACCCACTTATGAACCTAATCCCACTAGTAATGTCAAATACCCCATGAGTAATTATGTATCCACTTACCGCTTGTCGGAATCAAATAAGTCATTTGTAAATCAATTATCTACTGTATCTATTCCTAACAGTGTGCAGGAAGCCCTTACTGATCCAAGGTAGAAAGCAGCTATGGATGAGAAGATGAAATCCTTGAAAAAGAACGAGACTTGGGAGATAGTCGAGCTGCCAGTAGAGAAGAAGCCAGTAGGATGCAGATGGATTTATACAGTGAAATATAAATCAGATGGTTCGATAGAGCGGTACAAGGCAAGGCTGGTTGCCAAAGGGTACACTCAAACTTATGGAATTGATTATGACGAAACATTTGCACATGTGGCAAAGTTCAACACTATTCGAGTTCTACTGTCACTTGCTGCAAATCTTGACTGGCCGTTGGAGCAATTTGATGTGAAGAATGCATTTTTGCATGGGGAATTGACAGAAGAAGTCTATATGGATCTTCCACCAGGGTCGAATAGACCAGTCCAACACAGCAACAAAGTATGTCGTCTGAAGAAAGTATTGTATGGATTGAAGCAGTCATCAAGAGCCTGGTTTGGGAGATTTACAAAATCAATGAGGACATTCGGATACGATCAGAGTAATTCTGATCATACTCTATTCCTAAAAAGGAAAGAAGGTAAAATTACTGCTCTCATTATTTATGTTGGTGATATGATAGTAACTGAAGATGATTCTGAGGAGATGAAGGCATTAAAGAACTACTTGTCACAAGAGTTCGAAATGAAAGATCTTGGTCCTTTGAGATACTTCCTTGGTATTGAAGTTTCTCGTTCAAGAAAGGAGATATTTCTTTCTCAAAGAAAATATGCTCTCGATTTATTGAAGGAAACTGGAATGTCCGCTTGTCAACCGATTAGTACACCATTGGAAGAAGGACTAAAACTATGTAACGAAGTTGATCAAGTGCCTTGTGATAAGGAAAGATATCAGAGATTGGTTGGACTACTAATGTATCTTGCACATACACGGCCAGATTTGTCATATGCTTTAAGTGTGGTAAGTTAGTTTATGCATGCACCTCGGGAACAACATATGGACACAGTAATGAGAATTAGAGATACATTAAGTCAGCCCCAGGAAAAGGAGTCTTATTTGCGAAACATGGTCACTTGAAGGTTGAGGCATATACTGATGCTGATTGGGTAGGATCTACAACCGATAGGCGCTCCACTTCAGGATATTTCACCTTTGTTGGAGGAAATTTAGTTACATGGAGGAGCAAGAAGCAAAATGTTGTTGCACGCTCTAGTGCAGAGGCTGAGTATCACGGAGTAGCTTTGAGTATAACAGAAGCTTTATGGCTGAAACTCCTATTGCAGGACTTAGGCTATGGTCCAAAGGAATCTATGAAGGTGTATTGTGACAGTCAAGCGGCATGTGATATTGCGGCTAATCTAGTTCAGCATGATAGGACGAAACATGTAGAGGTGGACAGATTCTTCATCAAAGAAAAATTAGATGAGAAAGTTATTGAGATATCCAAAGTGAAGTCAGAAGATCAACTCGCAGATATCCTAACCAAGGCTGTTTTGACTCGGCTATTCTTGAAATTTGTTGACAAGTTGGGCATATTCGATATCTATGCACCAACTTGAGGGGAGTGTTGAAATATAGCAATTGTATATTCTGTTTCCTAATATATAGGAAACAGATTCTCCAAATCTCTCATCTCCCCAATCTTCTCTCAATCTCTTTTCTTCTTCTCCAACAATGTAATTCTATATATAGATGTATACAGCAAAGAAATAAAAAATAAGAAAATATGATTTTCCCCCAATTGTGATTACAATAGATGATTCCCCGTCCCCTTTTTTAAAAAATAATTAAAAAAATAAAACCGACAAACGGGAACCCTTCGATTTTTTTTCTTTAATAAAAAAATCAAATCGACGGGCAGGAAATGATTTCCCATCTATTAGAAATTTTAAAAAAAATCCTGAGATGAGAAATCATTTCTCATCTTTTTGATTATTTAAAAATAAAAATAAAAAAAATTCAACATACGAGATATCATACATCGTCTGTTCAATTTTTAATTTTTAAATTTTTTTTTTGGGGGACGAGAAATTATCTATCGTCTGTCGATTTTAAAGTCTGGAAACCCAAAATTTGGGTTTGAACGACTGCAGTACAAACCCTAAATTCATATTCCTATATGCCAAATACCAAAAAATTGGCATTGAACGAATACAGATGCTCTAATGCTTCACAAAGCATGGTTCACTTGTATCTCTTTTTCCGAACTGCTATGAAAATCTCTACTATTTTAATAGAAGAGTTTGTTACCAAACAAATACGTGCATTGTAACATAACAAACATGTGCAATCCACATGCATAACTAATAAAAAGGAGGTTTTAGGTTCGATGCCAGACAACATCGAAATTTTTTTTAAAAAAAATTATATTTATAAAGACGTGTGAATCATGTGTAAATTACTAGTTCTATTAATGGGAGCTGCAATGTTAAGAATCATGAAAGACTAAAGAGATACGAAAGAAGAAAAATCAAAACTACTAACCTAACCTAATGCACACACTGAAGGCTAACGGCAGATAAGGCTATGAATGTCTTCAGTGTAACGGCAGACAATCTATTGAATGCGTACACTGTAACGGCAGACAGCAGTCAATACCTTTGAATGCCTTTAGTATAACTGCAGACAATCAATTAAATGCGTACATTGTAACGGCAGACAAAATCGTTTCTGCATTTATAACAGTCGTTTACAAAGAAAAAAAAATATCAAAACTGCAGCAAAAAGTGGCTCTACACAAGGTGGGGTTATGTCGGTCCAAAGGATGTGCGGGCGCACACAAGCCGCACGTAATGATCTGAGACTGCACCCCCCTTCGCGCGCACGAGAGAGAGACTCTTGTCTAGCTATCTTACAATACTTTAAAAGAGGTTATTATATATCTTCTTCAAATTCCTTTGTGTAACCCCTGTTTCCCTAAACCGTATTTTCTATATATTTTATGTATTTAAAATTTATGTAAATTATTTTTCTATTTTCAAATTCTTTTGTCGAATTGTACTTTTGGATCTCCTATTAAAATCTATTTTCGATCAATAATTGTATTTGTAACTATTTTGTATGATTTTATATTTTAATACAAATCTTATTATTATTACTATTATTTTATTATTATTATTATTATTATTAAATTCTACTGTTAGTATTATTATTTTTATTATTATTACATTTTGATTGTATATTAAAAATCATATTGTATTTGCTAGTATTTGAGTATTAACTCAGTGTGTACTATTTGATTTATTGTACTATGGTATTTCTAATTGTATATTTTCTATTGAATAAATTATTTACTTTTAATATTAATCTAATAGTATTAATTTTATTGAAACCCAATACCCTGTTTTTATTCCCCAAACCCACCTAACTACCCATTTTACCTAGTATCCACAACCCTACCCGTTTAAACCCCTAACCCTATATAAACCCCCCTAACCCTAATTCACTGTTTAACCCCCACAGTAGCCACCCCTACCTAGTATCCACAACCCTACCCGTTTAAACCCCTAACCCTATATAAACCCCCCCTAACCCTAATTCACTGTTTAACCCCCACAGTAGCCACCCCTACCTCTTCACCTTCTTCTCTCTCGCTCGTCTCCCACCTCAGCAACCCATCGTCTTCAAGTCCCGATCAGCCTGCCACCTCGACGACTCCTCTCTGACAACAGTCTCCCGATCCTTCCCTCCTCCCTGTGCAGCCGTGCCCATGTCGCACCGCGCACCCCTGCAGTGCGACGCCAGCCCTCTGCTCTCCCTCCTGCAGCGCCTTCCCTGTGCCGCCTCCTAGTGTCGACAGCAGCGTCGACAACGCCAGCGCACCTCCTTACGCTGGGCTCCTCCCCTCCCGTCATTGGCACCTTCAGTGTTGCCTGCTCGTAACGTCACAGCGCTAGCAGCCCGGTCTCCACCTCGATGTTGTCTTCGTCGACAACCATGGCCGCCGTTCAGCACCACCATTGTCCCGTCCGCTGCCTTGCTGCCTGTACCGTTCCTCAGCTTTCCTGCATTGCCTCTCCCCCATCGACAGAACAGCAACCACAACAGTCATCGTCGCCGTTCCTGTTCGTCATTGCCGTCACCCCCGACCTGTCTCCCTGCCGCCCGCCATCCAGCACAGTGCCGACGTCCCTTGGCTGCCGTGTGCCACCGCCAAGCTTTGCTGGTTGTGTTGGGGCCGTTGGGCTTTGATTGTGAGCCGTCCGATCACCATCGTGATCGTGAGCCGTCCGATCACCATCATGATCACGATCATGATCTCGTGATCTTGATCTTGATTGATTGATTTCTGGCCGTCCGTTCTCCTTTGATCATCACCATCCGATTGCATCTCAGCCGTCCGATCGTCGTTCATCACGATCACGATCATCGTCTTCTTGATCCGTTGATCTCGACCATTGATCGCATCACCATCATCATCATCATTAAGATCTTAATCTCGACCGTAGAATCTCTTTTGATCATCGCGATCGTGATCATCATCTTGATCTTCGATCTCAGCCGTTTGATCGACCGATCACACCTGATCTCGGCCATTGATCGTCTCGTTCGTCTTCTACTTGGTAAGTTAAACATTTGATCCACTTTTTGTTCTTATTCATCAATTGTCAATCAAGGTATAGTTACTCTTTTGGTACTCTTCTAATTCTTAGATGTTTTATTTTTGATCTTGACCGTTGGATTTGCTTGATCGTCATCTTGATCATTATCGAGATCCGTGCCGATCGTGCTAGTCTCCCGGGATCCATTCCCGTTATTTTTCCGTCGGATTCCTCGTCTACACCCAAGGCAAGTATTCTTCTTGTACAAATTATTATTCTAGTACAAGCGTTTGAGTGTAAATAGATAGTAGTTGTGACTCCTCTTTGTCTCATCGTTTGTTGATCTTAATTATTTCTCATCAATTCCATAATCTTAAGAGTCACAACCCTTCGTTGATAATTACAAAACTAGTTGGACCCTTGTTATCTCCTAATTACTTGAACATGAACCCCTTGACTTGTAGACGTGTGTTGTATGATGTATTGTGTTGATCTTACATTCTTTAGAGTTGAGAAATACATGTGACTTGCTAATTTGATCCCCAATGCATCCGTATTGTATCACACATTAATCTAGACTGATAATAGACATTTATCATGCAACTTATATATAAAAGAAATTCACACTTGCTACTATTCTTGTCTTTGCTTGCTGTTTCGATCCCAATAAAACCAAAATCTGAACTTGAGTTCTGAATATGAAATGTAGCCCTAAGTGTCTAGTTGTTGATAACATTTAGAATTTTTGAATTCTGAGTTACGGTTTAGGAGATATCACAGTTATACTGCTGTTGTGTCGGTAATCGCAAATTCATAAAAACTGTTGCACCACCTTTGGTTTACTATTATTTTAACTATGCTAATAGTAAGTAAATGACTTGAAATTTTGCATGCTGACATTGGACACCCTAGAAAACATTTTCTAATTTTTTTAGAATTAATTAATAATATTTCAACCCTGTTTCATATGTATAAGCTCAATTTACAAATTCTGGCTGAACACAAATGCTGTATAGTTTGCTGTTTTGACACATGTTACCACAACTTTTATGTACCTTAATTATATGCGGGAACCGAGCAGGAGTCTAGTTTCTAGACCTTCTGACGGACCCATATTTGCTATGTTGTAGCAACGGAAATCGCAATTTTAGTACAACAACGTCATGCTGTCCAGATTTGAGATTCTCGTTGTTCTTGATATTTTGATTTGTTTTGACCCTCAAACTTGTATCCTACCTTGCCTAGACTTGTTTCATGTTCTTGATTATGTTTACTTGACTTGTTTCGCACACTTTCATGCTTACTTGATGATAAAAATGAATAAAAAATCGGGATTTAAGGGAAAGACCATAGTAGTGGACAATATTGGTAAGTGTACTCGAAAGGGGACCTGTGTTTCCCACTTGATACATGCTTCATGAACTAGTTATATTGTATCCGATTCATGAACTAGTATATTATATGATTCATGAACTAGTATATTATTATCCGATTCATGAACTAGTATATTATTTGATTCATGAACTAGTATATATATGATTCATGACTTGTCTTGTTATGACTTGACACATGAACTAGTTATATAATTACCCGATTCATGAGCATGGCTTGCTTGATACTTGATACCTGAGTATACCGCCCTATAAACTCCACCACTAGGCCTAAACATAATTAATTGTATGTAGCAACCATGTAGTAAAAGTATGGATGCATAAAGTGCTACCTAGATAGTAATAACTACAAGACTTGAAACATGATACTTGAACATGATACATGCTTACTTGATACTTGAATACATGATACATGAGACTTGATTCTTGAACATAGTACTTGACACTCGCTACTTGATACTTGTACTTGACAACTTGACACTTGAGATTTGTTACTTGTTACTCGACACTTGTACGTGATACTTGTTACTTGATGCTTGATACCATTACATGTTCACTAGCCATTTGTTCTACTACTAGTATTAGTTACCCAATCTTATCACTCGAGTTGTCTTTCTTGCTAGCTAATTTCTTGAATCTCCATTACTTGTTGCATCCTTATTACATTCTTGATTCCAAATCATGTTCCATACTTCTTGTACTTATTTTATTATTCGCGGCCCTAACTTGCACTAAGGGCGTTCGTCTTGTTTTCTCAATTTTTTTTCTTTTATCTTTATATATACAGGCTTTGGAGACGAGTTACCTGCTGGAATTAGTGAGCAACCCTTCTAGGCTTTGCTTGGGAAAAAGACTCGCTAATTATCTTGTATTTGAGTTTATTTCATTTTGTTGCTACTTGAATCTTGTAAAGGGCTTATAGTCCCGAGTTTTATCTTTTGATCTAGATTTGAAAACTATTTGGAATATTTATATTGTTTCAAATGCTTTCCTGATGATTAACAAATTATTCATGCCTGCTTGGTTGAGTATATTCTTGTAATACTTCTTGTTATGATGTTGAGTCGATCCTACAGCTTATGGATAACGTTAAAATCATTCGCTGGGCCATATTACGTGCTCGTATCCCCGTATTTTGGGAAGCAGGGCGTGACACTTTTATTTTTCCGCTGTGGGACTATGTTCCCTCGACCCATTTTAAAATGTCTCACTTTGAGAGACAATTTCTCATTCACCCCTTAACTGTTTTTAGCAAATAAATATATAATTTTGATCTACCCATGAAGGAGAACACAAATCAATCAAGATCTCTAATTAATTCAATGAGGATTTTACTAAAAAAATTGTTCCAAAACGGATTCGTAAATAGTGTATAAAATACCTATTTTTTAACACAAACAAATCCAATTAGTTAGCAGATTCTTGTATCTCAAAGCATGTTCTTCTAAGAATATTAACCTAACCCGATGCACACAAAAAATTTCGTTCCCATGGTGCAAGTGCACTTACTTTCAACAAAATATAAGGACAACATAATTTTTTGTAAAAATCTGCACAACATAATTAATTGAATCACCCCCTCTTCTCAGAGTGTAACCATGCATAAGAACGTCTGACTGTCAATAACTTCCACTTGTCATATGTTTTAGTGGGAATTTACATTTACTAAAAAATGATTGTTAACACTAAATTTTGAACTAATTAGCCCAACTTGTTCATATTTTTCTATGAAATTTTGTATCAAGCAATGCATAACAACTTTTTTAATATGAAAAATCAGCATTTGCATATCGAGAAGTACATAAATAAAGTAGTAATTAATTCGGAATTTAGTGCTCAAGATTAGGGCTGCAAACGAATCGAGCTATTCGCGAGTTATTCGGCTCGAGCTCGGTCAAAGCTCGGCTCGAACCGAGCTCGTTTCGTAAACGAGCCGAGCTCGAGCTTGATTTTTTTTTTATAGGCTAAGCTCGCGAGCTATTCGGCTCGAATATGATCAAAGCTCGGCTCGAACCGAGCTCGAGTACAAAATTGAGCTCGTTTAGTAAACGAGCCGAGCTCGAGCCTGAAGGTATTCGGCTCGGCTCGGCTCGATTGCAGCCCTACTCAAGATTCAGCAAAACCTAGAATTTAAGTGAAGTTTTTTCAATGCTCAAAACTGTTTTAAAATTGAAGAGAATTTTTTTAAAAATTTTTTTAAAATATTTTACCTGAAATACTTAAAAAATAAGGGGTGTAGCATTATTGAAATTAGTGTATCATTGTGCAATATTGCACAAACATATAATATGTAGTATAGTCATGTGCATTATTGGGAAAAAAATAAGAAAATAATAAAACTATTTTTAAAAAAGTCATTTAATAACATCGATACAATTGCACGATTTTTAATGTTTGATTAAAGGATATGATTACAGTTCAAAATTTGGAAGGAGAAAGAGTGGAAAGATTGGCTCCTACATTTGCTTTCCTTTTTTTAATGTAAAAAGAAAAAAATGAAAAAAAATCCTTGAACAAAAGTGTCTTAACATAATATATTGTATAGAAAAAAAAAAATATTGTTTTACACAAGTCCCTAATAAATATTGGAATTCCATATTATTCCCCAATAAATTGCTATATCCATATTACTAATCGTAAGGATCTCATTCTCTCAAAATAGTTTTTCTACACCTGCATTCTTATTTTCTTACAGACTATTCTACTTAATAAAGTTTCTTCAAAATTGGTCTTATTTCCTTTTATAGACTATTCTACTTAAGAGTATCCACAATGGTGGTTCTCATTTTTTAGAAAATGGCATCTACAATAATAGAAAATAGGGTATTTGTCTGCAGTGGTTGTTTACTATAATTTTGCTAAAATTTAAGAAAGACGAGACATGTTGTTTCGTCTATTTTTTTTTTTTACAGTTAATTAATTAATGATTAGATATTAAAATAGGTTAATTAAATAAATTAAATAATAAAATATAACCTAACTCCTAATTAATTACACACTTAACCTAGTTTTACCCTAAACTAATGCCCCACCTTTGCTGGACGGGGCATGTTGTCCCGTTCAAGCAAAAAATGCTTGGAACGGGACAACATGTCTCGTTTCAGTATTTTTTTGGTTTTTTTTTAGAAGGTATATGTTGTACTGTCTGATAATTTTTAAAATAAAAAAAAAGGCAGACAAAACAACATGTCTCGTCTGATCCCATTAAAAAATTGAAAAAAAATTGAGCCTGAACAACATGTCTCGTCTCTTACAATTTGAGAATTGCAATTTCGTTTTTCAAAAAAGAGAAGTGACTGTAGCGATTTTGCCATTTTAGCAAACGACTGCAGCACCTACTTTCTTAAAAAATGAGAAATAAGCAAATATAGCAAACGATTGTGGATGCTCTAATAAAGTTTCTCCAAAATTGGTAAAATGTATGAGATTACATATGGAAGTAATATACCGAGGGACTAATATGGAAATTGGAGTTTGTGGGAAACTAATATTGAAGTCCAATATTTGTTGGGTACCCGTGTGACAAAAATCCCAAAAAGAGAAGGAAAAGAAAAGAAACGAAATCTGTGAGTGATTCGAAAAAAGAACAAATTTCAGTTAACTATACCTTTTGGCAGTTTACCATACTAAAGTATTTTTTTTTAGATTAACCGTACTAAGTTAGTTGTTTTTTTTTTTTTTGCATTTTTGCATTTTTGCATAATTCGTATTTGTAAAACTGCACAAATGGTAATAAAAAATTACGTAACTTTGCGAGTAAGTCAGATTTACCAAATACAAGCTACGCAATTTGTACAGTGAGTTTCGACTCACCATTTGCGCGATACATAATCATATCTCGCAAACAAAGTAAAGTGATTTATGATCGAATCTCGTAAACTGTGAGTCGAAACTTATTTCTACAAGTTGTGTTAATTTGTATTTGGTAAATCCGACCTACTTATAAAATTTCGTAATTTTTAATTGTTAATTGTTTAATTTTATAAATACCAAAAAAAGAACAAAAAAAACTTTAGTGAGGTTAATTGTCCCAAAAAAAAAAAAAACTTCAATACGGTAGACTGCGAAAGATATAAATTACGGTCTCAATCCAGTCTCTCCCTCCCTTCGTTTTCGACCCTCAAAATGCTTTCTTTCTCACACACAGTCTGAGAGAAAATCGATCAATCAAGAAACCGCTCACGGGTCCTTCAAGATCTCTCCAGTTCTTCGCATACAAACTAAAAGAGAAAAGAGCGATAAAAGAAGAAGAAAGTGGGTTTATTATTATTATTATTATTATTAATGGACTGCGGGTCGGGTTCGGGTGACGGGAACCAGATAAAGGGAGTTACGACCCACGGCGGCCGCTACGTCCAGTACAATGTCTACGGCAATCTCTTCGAGGTTGCCACCAAGTACGTCCCCCCTATCCGGCCCGTCGGTCGCGGCGCTTACGGCATTGTTTGGTGAGAATCTTGTAAACATAATGTTCCATTCGGGTTTTTGTTTTGGGATTTTTTTTTTGGAGTTTTTTTGGGTACAATAACTTTGAACTAGTGTTACCCTGTGTATATTGCAGAACCTAAAATAGTTCTGGGATACTCATAAAATTATATAGAACTAACGAAATTACTGAAATCTTTATTATCATTCTCATATAAGCAGATGTTTTAGAGAATCACTGTCAAACTATAATGTTATTCAATTGAATATTACTAAAGCTAAAGAATGCTACAATGTTCATCAAATTCAACTAATTTATGTTAACATTTATATTAGAACATCATTAACATTCAGTAAATAGGTTATTCATAATAAACCATGCATTATAGCACAAATTAGGGTAAAGATGATAGACTAAGAAAATCATACAAAAATAATTTTATGAATTGTGTTTACTTAAAAATCTAATTCTAAGTTAGGGGATGAGGGTGGGTTTAGGAAGACATGTGAGATTTTGTGAGATTGAGGAAGTGGGAAGGGAAGATACTATATTCGAGGGATTAAGATTTTTATTTTGTTTTGGTTTTTTAATAAAATCGTGCGTAGACTGTGTAGTGCACATGTTAGTTAAATATAAATTCCTACTTTTCCTCTCCTTTCTCTATTTCCAAATAGAGAAAAGAGAGAGGGAGTAGACTCTCTTTCCTATTAGCATAAGATATAGATCTAAAACGGATGGGTCACGAGTATCTTACACACCTCTCCACGTATTGTTTGGTAAGAATTACTAATATAGTACTAATATTTTTCTTGGGTTTTGTAATAGTTCTAAAACGGAGGGACCACCAGTATCTTAAACACCTCTCCAAGTAACGGTATTGTTTGGTAAGAATTACTAATATAGTACTAATATTTTTCTTGGGTTTTGTAATAGTTCGGAATTTGGGTTTTGTTTATAGTTTGGAACTAGGGATAGTTTTTCCCTTGGGCTGAGAGAAGTTCCAAAATGGACCAAAAGTATCTTAGGTGCCTCCATGTAGCTCTGGTTATCTTACCTTATCTCAGTTTTTTCAATGCTATATGTTTTTTTTCTGTAAATTGATTTATGGGTGTGTTTTGCAAGAGGAATTTGGAGGGGAAAGTGGGAAATTAGTCAAATGGAGGGTGCCATGAAAATTTGATTTAAGATTCTACAAGTGTCATAATTCCCTCCCACAAATCCCATTTGTGTAACACACCCACAGTGGTATGAGGTATTGACTAAGTGTACCTTAAAATAGTTATTAAATTGTTTTTAATTATTATGTTTGTCGTTAGCTACAAAGTGGAGTTATTATCTAAATGGGAGAAGAGAAATAAATAGTGTTTGGTGTGTGGTGTTTAGTGAATGATAAGGTTTGTGTAAATGGATTATTTCTACAAGGGAAATCCAAGCATATGTTAAGAAATTTGGAGTTAAAGGTGGATGACTGAATGCGCACAAATTTTGATTTTGGGTTAACTTAACATGCCTATATATATATCCAATCAATGTCTAAGGTGGTTTTTACTTTTGAGAAGATTTGACTGGGGAGTCGCCCACTCTTTCATGTTATTCTCATTTTAAATTCATTTAAACTTTGGTGATTGACTTTGCTAAAGTGGTCAAGGTGAGGGGGATGACAGCTTGTCAGCATCTAAATATGTCAGAAAACATAAGCAATCACAATCTATTACATCTTCTATTCTTCTAGTAGTTCTTTTTTATTATTTGGTCATATTCAACTGCCATAAAAGAATTTCTTAATATTTTTATTCACAATTGAAAAATATAAACCAATCTATTCAAGTTATGGTGGTGCATTTAACTTTACTAGTATCATGCACGTGCGATGCACGTGGAGGAAGAATGAAAAGGACAAAAAAAAACCACCAACACGTGCGCTGCACGTGTTTGCACACATACACAAAAAAATAAAATATTGTTTATTTGTTTCCAACCCCATCTCTCCCATTATAATAGTTATAGATATTAACTCACACTTGGACAAAGTAGATAATTATTTCAAAGCTACAGTTTATGGTTGTAAAAACTCTAAATATTTCTTTTTGTTTTGTTCTAGCTTAGTGTTGGAATCTTTGTATGATAACAATATATTCTGTCATCATTATCTATTTTAAGGTATACATTGCATATTAGTTGTTAGCAAATAAGCATAACCATTTTTTATTATCATGCTAGAATTTCATCCATTTAAGTGAACAACTGATAAAGGACATGTTAGTTTTTCGTTGGTTTGGTTGTCTATTTCATGGTTTTAAAGATCTAATCCGCCAATCCCGATCGTTTTTTAAGGCGCCGATCTGATACAACCCTATATCTTGGGATCGTTTTTTTAATATCCTATTCTTGTGGATCCTCTTATCCAAGCAATGTTGATGTAATTGTGTAAAAATAATTTTTTTCATTTCTAGCTTATATATTTTTTTTCTTGTGTATAAATAAAATTTATATTATTTGGTTTACTTATTTCTATTTTTCTAGATATATTCTACATTGATAATTATCTGAAACCAATTAAAATGTTCATGTAAATGAAAATGTTAAATTTGTAAAAAGGGTTATTCAAATTCATCAATTAATTTTTTAAAAATTAATTATTCTTTTTAAAATAATATAATTATTGAAACATATTAGATTTTTTCTTTTAATTTTTAAAAATGTCCGATACACCAATTCGGTACTACCAATCCGGCCGATACCGATCCCGATCCAAATATTTGGAAAAACATGATCCCGTTTCTGATCCCTAGTTTCAAAACCTTGGTTTGTTTAATAAAAAAATAAAATCTGACTTGTCATGGAGGTACGTTATTCTATACTTTTGTTGTATCCTTTTGGTGGTATGTGGATATGCCCCCACATATTGGGTAGCATGAACATTATTCTTGTGTTGTCTGGTCGTTTGTTTTGTTAAATTCTTATTAATGGAACATAAGAGTTCTTTGCCACCGATATACAGTGAACAAAAACATGTCATGGAGTTATTGAAACAAACTTTGTCATGCCATTTTGAGCTAGGTTTAAAATCTTGGTTACAGGGTCCTGTATTTGCCTGAAAGTTGTGGTATCGGTATTGGCCGTAACAGAAGTATTCATTATATCTTTATAGATGTCCTTGTTCCTGTTGATCTGGACTTTGTCTTGCATAAATTAATGAGTTGTTGGAAAATGCAACTGGAAGTCTATAATCATGAAGAATTAAGTGGGTGTGCTCTAGTAGGTCAGAAAACCCTTCCTCCAGGAGAAGAACGGATGTAAATGATGAGGCAAAACTTCCCTTAGTACATGGTGGAGAAGTTGAGAATTTCAAACAAATGGTTTTCCTTTATTTCTGCAGAACAATTATAAACAAATTTTAATTATATTATTTTTTAATCTGATTGTTTTTTTTTTCAGTGTAGATTGTGTAGTACTATAATTACTCAAAAGTTTGAGCCATCTGAAATGGTAGATGATTTTTTTATTAAAAGATGACTAAGGTCATCGCTTCATTAAAGAAAAATTAACGAATTACATAGAGTGCCCGAAGGCGATCAACATCAAAGTTCATCTGAGCAGGGAACTACATCCTGAACAAAGATCAAAATACATCAAAATAGGACAACATCAACTAAACAAAACCAAAAGCTATGGTGACTCAATCTCTGATGGCTAGTGCCCCCCGTGCTTGTGAACTGCTCCTCATCTAAATGGTGGATGTTTTTCCTTAAAATATCTGTTGAAATTGGACCATATAGTTTGAAAGTACCCCCGATACCGTACTCCTTTTTCTTTCTCCATCCAAGTCTGTAGATCCAATAAATGTAATCTTTTTTGGTTTCTGCACAATGCCTTGATTTGTGTGATCCTGTTGAATTGTTGTTTTTTCAAAGTTGTGTGGTTTCTGATATTTGACAAGTATTGTTTATCTTATGCATTCAGATCTTAAAGGTTGGCTTATTTTTTATCACAGGTAATTGCCATCAAGGATATCATACGCCCTCCACAGAAAGAAACCTTCAATGATGTTTACATTGTTTATGAATTGATGGACACTGATCTTCATCAGATAATTCGATCTAATCAGCCACTTACTGATGATCATTGCCAGGTTTGATGTCTACATCTCCCAAAGTTGTAATTTAGCGAGCTGATGTTGCTTCTTAAATATTAGCTTTTACACATTACAGATTGAAGTCACAGGATAGAGTCTTCTGGTTTCACTAGGTGCCGCCTATCGCTTCTCCCCGAGACTATACGTTCAAATGCGGACAAGCGCAATCTTCTTTCTTTCTCTTTAAAAGTGATCTTACACCGATCAAACCAAGGAATCATAGACTCATATATGCCAAAAAGGACATGTTACTTTCTACAATGATTGCCTACAACAAAAATAAAACAGAATTAACTTTATCATTATATTTGACATAACGAAAATTCAATAAACAACCATCTTTCTTTATTTTATGACAAGCAATCAGCATCTCTTGAGCAAGAAAAACAGTATCATTAGCTTGCTTATCCTTAATAAAAGCCTTAGGGAGCCATCGGTAACCAACACAGGATAAGCCAGATCTATACATGTGAATGATTCTGAGAATAAATATTAGAATGTTCATTCGTACTTTACATGTTTTTCATTTCAATTGCTATGTTCTGATAATTTTTTTGGCATTATTTTACATGTAATTGCAGTATTTCCTCTATCAGCTGCTGAGAGGACTAAAGTATGTACACTCAGCAAATGTGCTGCATCGTGATCTTAAACCAAGCAATTTGCTCCTTAATGCAAACTGTGACCTTAAAATAGGAGACTTTGGACTGGCAACGACGACTTCCGAAACAGATTTCATGACGGAGTACGTTGTCACCCGTTGGTACTGAACCCCAGAGCTGCTCCTTAATTGCTCAGAGTACACTGCTGCTATTGACATTTGGTCAGTTGGGTGTATTCTAGGGGAAATTGATACCAGGGAACCTTTATTTCCAGGGAAGGATTATGTTCACCAGCTAAGATTGATTACAGAGGTATTATTAATGATTTTCATTTCTTCAATATTGTATATTTTACATTTATACATTTTGCCAAAAACAAGTTTAAGATTATGGTTGTCTTTTGTAAAGCAGTGAACGGTTGTTGTTTTTTATAATGCAAGCACTTGGAAGTTTGAATGAGAGTATTGGGCTTCCTCACCGGCCTTTAAACGAAAAACAATTTACTGGACCTCTTTGGTCCAAGATTAAAGCACACACTTAACTGCAGAACATCTTAATGTGCTAAAAACTCGTACTTGTCTAGCATTTGTTGATAACCACAACACCACTTAATTATTGGATATCTTGTGCTCATTTATCTTTCGAACTTCATTCTCTGTGGCCCAATTGAATGATAAAATGTGGATTATGACAGCTATCACAGCTATCAGTTATGCTCAATAAAAACTTCTAGCTTTTTCCTTGCCAGCATAGCTATAAGCCTATAACCTTTAGAACGAAATACCAGCTTATTGCTTCTTCCATCACTAGTGTGATTAAAACCTTCCTCAAAATTGCTCCAAATTGGTAGTTTACTTTCGGTATAATGTTTGCCTTGAATATTGGGATTAGGCCTTATTTGTATGCTGTGGACAATAAGTACCACCAGCTAAGCAGCCTCCCCCTTCTTTTTGTTGAGGGCAAACACTTTAAGGTGCTAATGAGGACATCAGTTCGAGACGATGTGAGCCCTTCTGTCAGCACAAGCATCGTCTAGGAGGACTACTCCAATAGCATAGTTATCTTTATTTCAGTAATTTTTATTTATTTTTTGGCATTTTAGCTATATGTAGTAGTTTTACAATTTGCATCATTTATTTTTTGCATTAGAATATTTTGGAGATTCGTATTGAGATTTTATTTTGAGTCTATATATAGGCCTTGAGAATAATGAGAAGGAATGCTAGTATTGATTAAAAAAAATTTACTGTGTGTTGAGTTATTGCTCTACATTCTTTTCTTATGTGTGTGAGACCATAAAAAAGTATTAGGGTTTGTGAGAAGCCCTAAACTATACCCCAAATCAATATCTTCTCCTTCATCTCTTCAGTCGCCACCCCCGGCCTCATCCCTTTGTTGCCTCTCAACTCCGATCAGCATAGTCCCTCACCACCACCATCGTTGACCCCGCACCCCCGACGCCATAACCACTCCTTCATCACCACCGCACTCTCTCCTCGACACCCCGATCCCGTTGCCACTGCCCTCATCTCTCGATCCCCTCCGGCTTTAACCCAACGCCACCCTGTCGATGCTCACCACCACCGACCACCTAACCTTCCACCATCAACACCGAAACCTCCCCCCTACTCCAAATCCCCAATTTCATTCAAACCTTAAATCCAAATCCCAAATCCAATTCAAATTTGAACCTTAATCCCCAAATCTACTTCAAATCCAAAACCCTAATCTCCAAATCCACCTCATATCCCAAACTCTAATTTACATATCAAGGAAAGGAACTTTGGAGGAGTACAACACACATCGACAAAGCACATCGACGATCAGCAACCTCTACGTCTCCATCTATGGCAATTACACTTCCATCCAACCCCGATAAACTCTATTCACTTCCTAATTATTTGTGATACTGCTTTATCGTCTCTAGATTATTATCTGAATTTTTGTCGTCTATAAATATTGAGCATGTGTGCTTCTACTTGCTAATTAGAGCACGAATCATTATTGAATATTTTATTTGCTAAGAATGTTTAAGTATTGTGATAGGGTAAAAATGGCCTGAGGCCCAACCAGGGCCCAATACAATTCTCACTCGAAAAGATAAAAATAGCTATCTAGCTCGGCCCCGAACCACTTCAGGGTCGGCGCCGAACCTCCTGTTTGCCCTCACAGTACTGGCCTCCTCGTGCCGACGAGCCTTGGTAGTCCTCGGAGTCCGACCCGTGACAGTGCCACAGGCCGTCCCCCCCTCTCCGGCGAAGCAGAAGGATGACCTGGCGCAGCCTAGGCCCTCCGATCCCCCCAGAAGAACAGGAGACCCACGATCGGCCACGACGGCTCCAAATACCACCAAGGGTTTCGCCACGTCAGCCCTATACCACTCCTGGTATTGCCACGTCTGCCCTAAACCCCCTGGGCCTCCTGCCACGTCAAGCCCACAGGCCTTTGGATCCAGACCCGGCCCCCAAAGGGAACCAAACCCGGTTGGGATTCTCTATAAATACTAGACCCACACCCACCTTTTGAGGTAATCAATCTTTTGCCACTTAAATATACCTAGTTATTGCTACTCTCTCACAGAGACTGACTAGAGCGTCGGAGGGTCCGCCACCGGGATAAACCCCGATGTTTCAGGACCGTCTGCAGGTACACAAGACCTCGGATCCGACCCTTCCGATCCGAGCCCAGCCTTCAACATCTTTCCGAGCTCATCGTAGGTCCCAGAAGGTCAACCGAAGGTCGGCAGACGAGCGGCATTCTCCTTCAATACAAATTGAGTCCGAACTCACACCTGGTGCATCCACACGTCTCCCAGAAATAAACAGCATCAGGTTGGCGCCGTCTGTGGGAAACAGCTGCTCCAGAAGCCGATCCGATCCAGACCCTCAAAAGACCTCGACAGCCGAACCCTCATGGCCTCCAAAGGCAAGGGGGCTGCTTCCTCCGTCAACCAACGGGACTCGCCCCCACCCACTGATAAAGCCAGGCCACGCACGTCGAAACACAAGGCTCTCCCTCGGGAGTCCCAAAGGAGCGTCGGCCGGCCAGCCCAGCCCGACCTCCGGGGAATAATCCTCAACCGCAGGATTACCCGCAGCAGGGGAAGGGCCGCTTCCAACCCGGTCCCGAACCGTCCGAGACCGCCGCCCGAGGTACGAAGATCCGCGCTCAGCCGAGTCGGAAGACAACCCTCGGACCAACCAAACCAAGTCGAGGGAGCCCCCGTCACTCACAAGGAGTTCCAAGACTTCCGAAGAGAAATTCTGGGAGCCCTCCGACGGACCCCCAGGGAAGAAACCCCCCATTCCCGAACAAGGTCGGACGCCGAAGCCAGCGCGTCCCGCCCTTCAATAATCCAGCCTGAGGACGATGGCGTTCTTCTAAGGCGCCTACAAGGGATGGAGGATCGCCTCGATCACATAGGGGACGGCGGCCAAAGAGCGGCTCAGGGGTACAGACCTGTCCGTCCTCCCTTCTCCGCCCCCATCCTCCAAGCGGAAATACCCAGGAATTTCCGACCCCCTCAGTTCGAGACCTACGACGGCGAGGGAGATCCTGCTGATCACATGGGGGGTTTCAAAACCCTCATGATGATTCACAGCACCTCGGATCCCCTGCTATGCCGAGCCTTCCCTGCCACCCTTCGGGGTCCCGCTCGTGAGTGGTTCTCGAAGCTCGCCCCTGGCTCCGTTTACTCCTTCGACCAACTCAAGGGCAATTTTCTCGCCCACTTCGTCACCAGCCGGAAGACCGAAAGGACCAGCGCCTCGTTACTCGGACTCAAACAGTTAGAGGGGGAATCACTCAGAGTGTTCGTCCGGAGATTTACCGCTGAGGCAAGGTCGGTCTCCTCCCTCGACCCGGGCGTCGCTTCAGCGGCATTCCGACACAACGTCCGTCACGGACAGCTGAAGGCTTCTCTGGCGAAGAAACCCCCCGTCGACTTTCCTGACCTCCTCAGTAGGGTCGAGAAATACATTAGGGCAGAAGAGGCCCTTAACCCCGAAGATGCCAGGGATGCCACCGGGAAGGGAAAGCGGAAGACCGAAGAAGTCGAACCATCAAAGAAAGCTCCAAGGGACCCGGGGGCCATGAAGAAGGTCCCGCCGGTCCCCCGCTTCGAGAGATACACTCCCTTGACGCACAACGTATCCGCCATCCTCTTAGAAATCGAAGACAAAGGCATTGTTCGACTACCTCCCCGACCTAACAACGGCAAGAACCGAGATCAGCGCTTCTACTGCCGCTTCCACCAAGACCATGGACACGACACAGATCAATGCCGGGCCCTGAAAGACGAGATTGAGGAACTCATCTCCAGAGGATACCTCCGAGAATTCACCCGAGAAGTCCCGCGGGGTCGACGAGATACTAGGAGCGGGATACACTCGCCCCCGAACCCCCCTCCGAGCCGCATACCGGGTCGGGATCCCGAGTCCGGGGGAGCCGCGGACACACCATTTATCTTACATTGAGTCCATGGAGGGCTAATAGGAGGGGAATCGAATACTTTCCGAAAAGCCTTCATCCGAGAGATGAATGCTGTCCAAGGCGATCCCTCTCCCGAGCTACAACCCGCGCCAGTCTCATTCTCAGGGGAGGACCTCGAAGGCGTTCGCCTCCCCCACTGCGACGCCCTCGTCATTAGCCTCCGCATGGCTAAGTGTGAAGTTCGCCGAATCCTTGTCGACAACGGCAGTTCGGTGAACATTCTTTTCCTCGAAGCCTTCGAGAAACTGAAGTTACCTAGAGGCAAGCTCCAACCAGCCGGATACACCTTACATGGGTTCTACGGCGTCCCTGTCGTGCTAGAAGGGATTGTCACCCCCGATGTTACCGCGGGATCGGCTCCCGCCAAGAGGACCGAGCCTATGGACTTCATGGTGACCAACGTCAAGACGGCTTACAACGCCATACTCGGCCGATCCAGGATATGCTCCCTCCAAACGGTGCCTTCGGCCTACCATCTGGAGCTCGAATTTTCCACCCCACAAGGGGTCGGCGTCGTCCGAGGCAGCCAAGAAGCAGCGCGATCGTGCTACATGACCACCGTCGGAGGAGGAATGTTCCCCCTCAACGCCGTCATGTTCATACCTAAGAAGGACGGCCCTACCCCCGGACCTACCGTCGAGCCAGAGAGGTTCCCCCTTGACGCCTAGCACCCAGTGAACTCCTGCAAAGAGCAAGCATAGACTTTAACTTAGCTAGAAGTAAACCTTTTGTAAAGCTTTCCTTTGTATAGGACCGTTTTAGCGGCCCCCCCATCTTATACTAAGGAAATATCGTTGTATCATACTCCAAACACCCCGGCAGACCCGACCTAATACCAGGTTAGGGGGTCGACCCCCAAGGCGTCACCTCACCCCACTCCGATTCCTCGCGAAACAATAAGGCCGAGCCACATCCCCTTCATCACTTTGTATACTGTCAACCGGGGCAAAGGCCGTTACAGAAATACTCCCCTCGTCTCGAGCGGCACGCCACGACGGAACGACGGGGGCCCACCTCGGGAAGGGAAGCCACAACCTACGAAGTGAGCCAACTCGAAGCACATAAGCGGGGAGATCCGGAAACGACCGGCGTCAAAACCCTTGGCAAGTCCGAATTACTTTTTTATATATACACGAAAAGGCGGGGGCCAGTCCGCGGGAGGCAAATACAATCGAAAGGAGGAAAGAAGAAAGAAAGACAAAACTATACAACTCGATTTCCCTCCTCGGCGTCGATCGGGTTCACAGGAGGATCGACGGCCGGGTTGTCAACGAGCCCCCCTCCGGCAGGAATCTTCGAGGTCCCATCAATCTCCATGTCGTACTCGAAGTTCGACAGATCGAGGGTCGGATAGAAATGCCTCACATGACTGAGGGCCTTCGCGTAGCACTCATCCTGGGCGGCTATCACCATCCGCTGGCCCGCATCCGTCAGCTCTTTCCTCTCATTGGCGAACGCAGCTGTCAACTCCCCCTTCTCCTTGGCAAACTTCCTCTTCAAGGAGGCCACCCTCTTCCCCCACTCGGTGTCCTTGGCCTCGAGCTCCAGCTTCATCTGCTGCTCCCTCTGATGTGAACCCTCGAGCTCGATCCGCATCTCCTTCGTCTCTCGTCCGCTCTTGTCCGCCCGAGCACGCTCTTGTAACAGGGACGCTTCGTAGAGATTCTTCACATTAGCTCCCTGCATACAAGCCTGCAACCGAAAGACGCAGATAAGAAGAAAACTCCTGAGGCAAGACTAAACAGAAAGGAGGAGGTCGACAAGCTTACCGACACGGTGGCCTGCGCCAGGCGCGTGAATGCCACCTCCACGGGCTCGTTCTCCATCATCTGGCGATCACGAGGCGTTGCCAGCTTCTCCACCACCTCTACGGCCTGGGCTTCCTCGGTCAGACAGTCGCCCATCCGAACTGACCAGTCCGGCGCCCACCGCTGCCGCAACAACTCCACCACCGGGTCCTCCTCCTCGACCCCTACCAAGGGACCTTCCCCTTATCAAGATCGGGTGCCCTCGCCGGGCCCTTACCCCTCAAAGGGGCACCCCCCTTGCCCGTCTCCGAACGAGTCCTCTTAACCCTCGGCTCGAGCGGTACCTCCGAGATAACAAGGGGCGGCTCCCTCGGCCTCTTCGCCGCCTCCCCCTTCTTCTTCTCGGCATTTTCCTTCTTCATGGCGAGCCTCCTTGCTTTGATCGATGCCTCATCCATATCTACAGAAAAAACCATTAAGAGCAATGAGCAAGAATGTACGAAAGGATCGAGGGAAAAGAAACAACTACATACGGAGAACGGCTGGGCTCAGTCCAACGCTCGCCAGGCGAACCTCCGTCACCTTCGTCCAATCAATACTAGGGGACAAACGGAGACGCTCGACAAACCCCCACTCCTCGACCGTCAGATCCCCCTGCCCCGGCGCAGGATAACTCGGCTTGGAGTAGTTCCATCGAGTCGGAATGTCCCAGGGCTCTTCACTCCGGATCACCAGATATTTTTTCTTCCAATCCTTGATAGAGTCCGGGTGGCTATGAACAACCTTCCTCCTGCTCCGGGGGGAGATATAGTAAACCCCCTCGGCCGCCGAACTAATCATCAGCGTCGCTCGGAACACATTCAAGCGCAGGGGTACCCGTTGTTCCTCGCACATCAGTACAAAACTGATTATCTGCTTCCAAGAGTTCGGCCCATACTGCATCGGCGCCAAGGAGGCCCAGTTCAACACTTCCCGAACAAACGGATGGACCGGCAGCCTCAGTCCAGAAATAAACGCGTCCACGGGGAAGACACAATACCAAGCAGACAGGGGATCGGTTGGGCGAAGAGTAGAGCTCGGCAGCATCAATTCGTAACTAGGACCTATGTGGTACGCCAGCTGCAAAACCTCCAAGTCCCCGCCATCCAAGACGGTCAGAATCGCGTCCATCAACACTCTCGTCCGACTCGGCGAAGAGGCCTGCACACCAAAGAGCTCCTGGTCGGACAGGTCGTCAGGATATTGACGGAAATGCTTCGGCTGCACGGGCGAACCTGTCCCCTGGCTCGAACCACCAGTCCCCAACCCTACCTTCCTCGGAGCCTTCTTCCTCTTCTCGGTTCCCTCCGGCGAGGGAGTGAATAAGGGCCCCCGACCAGTCAACATGGAACTCGGACCTGCCCCCTGAACCGTGGATCTCCTTACAATGCCGCCCTCGCCTCTCTCTCCCTCGGTAGCCAACTCCAAAACACGGACGTCGTCCGAACCATCAGTCGCTTCCTCCGACTCGCTGCTCTCCACCACGAAGGGACGACGAGAGCGCGACAGCCTCGCACCATGTACCTCCTCCTCAACCACCGGTTCCTCCCACGAAACCGTGTCAGAAGACTCATCAACGTACACTGACTCCTCCTCGAGTACGGGCTCCTCCCAGGACGTCGAGTCAGAGATAGGCTCCACTTCCCCCCTAGACGTCGACGCTGATGAGCCAGACTGAGCCCTGTCCATCTATGCCTAAACTAAGTAGACTTGCCAACTCACCTGGGGTTACTTTGGAAGGGCGAGCCTGGTACAGCAAGATGCAAAGATGAGCGCTGAAGTGTTGAAAAATTTTTTGAAAAAGAAAGGAGTGGACAGATAGGGGAGAGGGGGGAATATTTATAGGAGATAAAAGCGACTCCTCGATTTCCGCGAGTACTGTTCACCTATCTGACATGCAACTGCTGCCTAGGAATTCGCGCCACATCCTCAAAACGTGCGATGCTGACATCATCCATTGACAGGCTGGCAGCCAGACAAGGAGGTCAGCGCGGAAGAAGTATTCGGAGGAGGGAACATTTTTATTTTTAAGATTTAAGGCGCCGTCCTCAGACAGACGCCCCGGGCTCCGAGACTGGGTCGGTTCCCCTTTCACCCGTGAGCAGCTCGGGGCTTACAGCGTCATCGGCCGAAGACCCGAACTGTTCCCGGGTGAGACAGAAACCGCCTCAACCTGGAGCCCTATTGGGACGCAGAGTAGTCAGCCTCCAATCGGAGAACGACTCATCTACCCGGGGCCCAAAGCTTCAAGACGCCCCCCTCGGCAAGCACCCCGGTCGAAAGCAGATCAACACCCAGAGGTCGAAAGAAGTGCACCATTCCGAGCCAGTTGATGCAACTGCAAAAGTCCAGCCTACTCCAGCAACGGAACCTTCACAGTTGCAAACAACCGGCCCGGAACGCCCTTCATCTCTCTCGGAAGGATAGAACCTCCACAGTTGCAAACTGCTCACCCTTCGAAGTTCGGTCGTTGTCCCTCTCGCCCGGATCCCCCCTGGATCTGGCCGCCACATCAGGGCCATCAGATCCAAGAGAAGATCCGGGCGACAAAGAAACTACCTCTCCGACACAACTGGGGGTAAAAATTATCAAGAGACAGGCGTCCGCCGAAGCAGACACCTTTAAGGGCCAAACAGACCACCCTTGCTTTGATCTGAACCACTACGAGAAAGAGGGGGGGGGGGGCGTACTTATAGCCTCCCCTAGGGGCCGGCCTTTATGACATGGGGAAAACCAAACGACGGAAGACCATGCGCCATACATTTATTAGGCGGCGCCATTAACGCACCTAGGAAATGGGAACCTTGCACAGATCCCAGGGCGCCCCCAAATGCTCCGCGAAAACAACAGACTGCCCTACTCAAACAGCCCCAAGGCACAACGGTTCGCCCACGAACGGCCCGACCCATAATCCCCTCGCCAGCTCGAGGTCCGGTCTGGCACCAGGGCACCCCTCTTCGGAGGATCCACCGGCTGGCCATCACCCTTACCAGCCCATAATTCCCCCTCATCTCGAGGTTCGGTCTGGCACCAGGGTACTCTTCTCAGGAAGAAACAACGGCTCGCCTTCACCCTCACCGACCCGTAATCCCTCGCCAGCTCGAGGTCCGGTCTGGCACCTGGGTACTCTTCTTCGGAAGATCCACCGGCTGGCCATCACCCTTACCAGCCCATAATTCCCCCTCATCTCGAGGTTCGGTCTGGCACCAGGGTACTCTTCTCAGGAAGAAACAACGGCTCGCCTTCACCCTTACCGGCCCATAATCCCTCGCCAGCTCGAGGTCCGGTCTGGCACCCGGGTACTCTTCTTCGGAAGATCCACCGGCTGGCCATCACCCTTACCAGCCCATAATTCCCCCTCGTCTCGAGGTTCGGTCTGGCACCAGGGTACTCTTCTCAGGAAGAAACAACGGCTCGCCATCACCCTTGTCGACGCATAAACCCTCGTCCTCTCGAGGTTCTGTCAGGCACCAGGGTACTCTTCTCCGGAAGATACAACGGTTCGCCATCGCCTTCACCTACCAATAGACCCTCGACAAGCTCGAGGTCCGGTCAAAGCCTCAGGACAACCCCACCAAGAAGGCCCTGTGAGTCGTCCTCCCATTTTTTCCACAACCATGAACACTCCCCCAAGGCTTGCTCCCGCACCCCCGCAGGAGTGGGGGGCTTGTGTGATAGGGTAAAAATGGCCTGAGGCCCAACCAGGGCCCAATACAATTCTCACTCGAAAAGATAAAAATAGCTATCTAGCTCGGCCCCGAACCACTTCAGGGTCGGCGCCGAACCTCCTGTTTGCCCTCACAGTACTGGCCTCCTCGTGCCGACGAGCCTTGGTAGTCCTCGGAGTCCGACCCGTGACAGTGCCACAGGCCGTCCCCCCCTCTCCGGCGAAGCAGAAGGATGACCTAGCGCAGCCTAGGCCCTCCGATCCCCCCAGAAGAACAGGAGACCCACGATCGGTCACGACGGCTCCAAATACCACCAAGGGTTTCGCCACGTCAGCCCTATACCACTCCTGATATTGCCACGTCTGCCCTAAACCCCCTGGGCCTCCTGCCACGTCAGGCCCACGGGCCTTTGGATCCAGACCCAGCCCCCAAAGGGAACCAAACCCGGTTGGGATTCTCTATAAATACTAGACCCACACCCACCTTTTGAGGTAATCAATCTTTTGCCACTTAAATATACCTAGTTATTGCTACTCTCTCACAGAGACTGACTAGAGCGTCGGAGGGTCCGCCACCGGGATAAACCCCGGTGTTTCAGGACCGTCTACAGGTACACAAGACCTCGGATCCGACCCTTCCGATCTGAGCCCAGCCTTCAACATCTTTCCGAGCTCATCGTAGGTCCCAGAAGGTCAACCAAAGGTCGGCAGACGAGCGGCATTCTCCTTCAATATAAATTGAGTCCGAACTCACACCTGGTGCATCCACACGTCTCCCAGAAATAAACAGCATCAAGTATAATTGTTGATTGTTAGACTTGAATCTTTAATTGGGCTTGTTAAACTTATTCAGTTCATGAAAATTCATCAAACCAATTAATAGTTTTAATTTCTATTACTTGTTGGTAAACTTGATCCTTTGATATTCTTGAAAAATTTTCTACTTAGGGTTAAAGTTTACATCATTTTGGTATCAGAGCGAAGATTTTAAAACTCTAGTTCTTACATCATTTAGTCATAGTTTCGCATTTATCTAGAAATTATTTGCATTCGGCACTTTTAGTTCATTTTTAAAAAATCATTTTTAGGTGCATTTAGGACACATTTTTCCAAAATTATAGCAAGCATGCGTCCCCACGATCGCTAGTTTTTCACCTTTGGTGAATGCGTTTTCGCAGCACCATCACAGATCCTGAAGAGCCTTTCTTATCCCTTCCAAACCACCCAATCAAGAACCCTAGAATTCAGAGAGCCCCTCCTCGAACTGAAATGGACAACTCTGATATTTTCACTACCCTCGCTATCATTCAAGCAACTCTTGCCAATTTCAATCAGAGGCTTGAGAAAGTGGAATTGAATCAAACTGTTGCTCCTGAGCTTCATGCTAATCGTCAGATCCCTCAAGTGAATGATCGTGACGGCCGACGTCAAGATCGTGATCCTGACAAACAATACAAGAATGTTAAGGCTGATGTTTCCCATTTTGAAGGCCGCATGGAATTCCAAGCTTATCTTTATTGGATTCGTGTTATGGACCACTATTTCGTGTGGTTCGACATGAGTGAAACTCTGAAAGTCAAATTTACCATGATAATATTGACTGGTAAAGCTCAACAGTACTGAACCAATCTTGAACACGCCCGCAGAGGCCGAGGTCTGACACCCATAACCAATTGGGAAACCATAAAAGAGAAGCTCACTGAGAGATATGTGCCCTTATCGTTCCACACCCGATTACTAGATTCGTGGAACCAACTCTGTCAAGGAAGCAAATCCACCTAAGAATATGTGGATAAGTTCGACTTCCTCATTCGGTGCAATGCCTTAGCTAAAGAGAGCGAAGAACAAACTCTTTCTAGGTTCAGAGCTGGACTACGAGCCGATCTTAGGAACGAGCTAATTCATAAAAATGTGGACTCAGTGGCAGCAATGTATGCTCTTGTCCTCGATATGGATTTTCTTAAAGCAAGTTTCTTCTACAAGTCTAGCAATTCAAGAGATCATTCATCTAGAATGACCTCTACTGAGCCCTTTAGGCCTGAGCCATTCTCTTCTCGGTACTCCAGCAAATCTTACCAAAACCAGCCTACTTCAAATTCCTTTCCACCTAGAAATGATAATACAGGTAAGAACACTGAAATAGACTACTTTATGATTGATCATCTTACTGAGTGCTATAAATGTAAGGGATATGACAATATTGCTGGCAATTGTCCCAGTCCCAGTAGGATCAACATCATAAAAGGTACCGCTGTTATTGCTGATGAGTCCGACAATGAGCCTACGTATAAACCTCATGTAAGTGATAACTTTGGTGAAGAAGAGGATGACCAGTCTCTCAACAGTATTCGTTCGATTCAATCACCTTCACTGAATGTACCTGAGTCATCCACTCCTTCCAAAGTCACTTGGCAGCCCATAGATTTTATCCGTGTTAGAACATCATAGAGTCTCAGAGTCTGTACGTATCCCGCATTTATGATTTGCATAGAGAAATTTTCAAGAAAATTAATGAGAATAATTTTAACTATAAGTTAATAGCATATACTAGAAGAAAATTTAAAAGTTTTTATGTTGGTGATGAAGTGATGATTCGGATTCGTCCGAAACGGTTTTCAGCTGAATCCGTTAAGAAATTGAACATGTGCAGCATGCCATTTAATATTCTGCATAAAATCAATGATAATGTCAATGTCGCTGACCATCTTGAAGGTTTTGGCACAAGTAGACTTTCAATATTGAGGATCTAGCATCCTATAAAGACCTAGCACCCTATAAAGACCCAGAATTTAACCCTAGAAATTCTCTTATAGATGAGCCTACTCTGTAGCCTACTGGTGAGATTCCCACATTTCTCTCTCTTACTGATACCATTTACCCACTTACAGACAATTTGGATAATGTTTTAGATGATCAGATAATCTAAACTAGAGATTGTGGTATTCATAGGTATTTGGTGTGATGGAAGAACAAGCAAAAGTCGGAGGACACTTGAAGTGATCGTGAGGACATTCAGCGCTTGGATCCAGATCTTTTGGAGTACTATGACATGATCACTGGTTTTTACTCGACTGGGTCGAGCTCTTTTCCACCCAGAGAGAATGATGAGGACATCAGTTCGAGATGATGTGAGCGCTTCTGTCAGCGCAAACATCATTAGGATGGCTACTCCAGTAGCATAGTTATCTTGTTTTCAACAATTTTTATTTGTTTTTGGGTATTTTAGCCATATGTAGTAGTTTTACAATTTGCACCATTTATTTTCTGCAGTATAATATTTGGGAGATTTGTATTAAGATTTTATTTTGAGCCTATATAGGCCTTGAGAGTAATGAGAAGGAATGCTATTATTGATTATAAAAAAAATTACTGTGTGTTGAGCTATTACTCTGCATTATTTCTTGTGTGTGTGAGACCATAAAAAAATATTAGGATTTATGAGAAGCCCTAAATTACACCATAAATTAACATCTTCTCCCTCATCTCTTCATCTGCCACCCCCGACCTCATCCTCTTGCTGCCTCTCAACTCCGATCACCGCAGTCTCTCACCACCACTAGACCTGGCAATCTTGACCCGTGACCCGTGGGTACCCACGGGTGTACCCGTACGGGCCGGGTACGGGTAAGGAAAATTTTGAAAAAAAAATGAACGGTTACTTTTTTACCCGGCCCGTGAACCCGCGGGTCGGGTCGGTTATACCCACGGGTACCCGTGGGTACCCATGTATTTAAATAAATTAAATTAAATTAAATACTCATCAACTTGAGTTGTAATTTATTTGAGCGTGTTGAGTTTGAATTTTATTTGGTTTCACTGTTTTTATTTGGTTTCAAGACTTTAGAAACTTGTCATATGGTTTCATTGTTTTGATTTTGCAATTGTATTTTTGATTATGTTTAAATTTTGTTTAGACTCAATTATGTCTATATACTTTGAAAAATAAGTGCTCTTTCTTTTCATGATTGGACAAATTATTGCTCTTTTGTCTTTGTTGATGAAATGATAAATTGAAATGCTAGTTGGATTTTGAATGTTGATATATATATATTTATTTGAACAAGAAGCATAAAAAAACAACAAACAACAAGCTTATTAAATTATCGTTCTTGATTCCTGATTACATTTGTTGTTGTTTCAGTTATTCAATTTTATATTTTACATTTTTTTAAAAAATGATAGCATGTTGCTAATGTTTTTAATCAATTATTCAATTAAAATAAATTTTTAAATTTTTTTTTAAAAATCCCAAAACAAACTCAAAATAAACAATGAAATATTGGCGGGTACCCATGGGTACTTGTGGGTACCCGCGGCCCGGGTCCGGGTTGAAAAAAAACTTTAAAAAAAGTTGCGGTTACTTTTCGACCCGGCCCGTTGGACCCGTGGGTCAAGCAACCCGTACCCATGGGTACCCGACCCGGCCCGTTTGCCAGGTCTAACCACCACCATCATCGACCCCGCACCCCCGACGCCATAGCCACTCCTTCATCACCACCGCACCCTCTCCTCGACAACCCGATCCCGTCGCCACTGCCCACATCTCCCGATCCTTTGCCGCTCCAACCTGACGCCACCCGGTCGCCATTCACCACCACCGACCACCGACCACCGACCACCGACCACCAAACCCTCCACCATCAACACCGAAGCCTTCCCCCCCCCCCCCCCCCCCCATACTCCAAATCCCCAAATTCCTTCAAACCTTAAATCCTAATCCCAAATCCAATTCAAATCTGAACCCTAATCCCCAAATCTACTTCAAATTTGAAACCCTAATATCCAAATCCACCTCAAATCCCAAACCCTAATTTACATATCAAGGAAAGGAACTTTGGAGGAGTACAACGCACATCGACAGCACACATCGACAACGCACGTCGACGATCAACAACCTCTTCGTCTCCATCTATGGCGACGACACTTCCATCCAACCCCGATAAACTCTTTCCACTTTCCAATTATTTGTGATACTATATTATCGTCTCTAGATTATTGTCTGAATTTTCTGTCGTCCACAAATATTGAGTGTGTGTATTCTACTTACTAATTAGAGTACAAATTATTATTGAATATTTTACTTGCTAAGAACGCTTAAGTATTATTGTTGGGCTTGTTAAACTTATTTCAATTCTTGAAAATCCATCAAACCAATTAATAGTTTTAATTTCTAACTTAATCTGCATTACTTGTTGGTAAACTTGGTCTTTTGATATTCTTGGAAAATTCTCTACTTAGAGTTAAGTTTACATCGGGTGCATTGGGTAGAAAGAGTCAGTTTTAGAAAAGTGTTTTTTACCTGGTATTACCTAAACCTATTTTTAGCCCAAAAGCGTGCTTTCAAAATCCTAAGTATTAGCAAAAATTTTAATAAGTTTAGAGGACATCTCATTTGGATTTAATTTGAAGCATGACTTGATACTTTACTTTCTTTCCTAAAAGCTAATAGGCTCACCTGATGACTCAAGCCTTGGATTTCTCCGGAGCGACAATGCAAGAAGATATGTGAGACAACTTCCTCGATACCCAAAGCAAAACTTTTCAGTCGATCAGATTTCCAAACATGTCTCCTGGAGCTGTTGATCTATTAGAAAAAATGCTCGTCTTTGATCCGAGCAACCGGATTACTGGTATGATGAGATTTCATAAGCTCTCTTTGTTTTTCTAACTATCATTTTCAGGGTTCCTTAACTAAAAGCCTCGATTTTCCTTTGTTGTAGTTGATGAAGCTCTCTGTCACCCTTATCTTGCATCTCTTCATGACATTAATGATGAACCTGTCTGCTCACATCCTGTCAATTTTGATTTTGAGCAACCATCATTTACCGAGGAAAACATCAAGGAGCTGATCTGGAGGGAGGCCGTGAAGTTCAATCCAGACGTGGCACACTGAGAAAAGCTGCAGGTATGTGCAAATGATAGGCTGGGCATGGGCCAATTACCGGCTCTTGCTAGTCAACTTTCTAACACAACAAAAAATTATTATGTGTTTTTAGTATTGAACAAAAAACATTTGTAACGTTTTTTTTATTTAAAATGTATTTTAGTTCATTCTTATGCATTTGAGAATAATTCATGGTTTTCCATTGACAAAGTATACGATCGTTACATACCTTCTATTTAGTTCAGAGGTTGTAATATTTTCCTTGATTATGCAACTTTTTTGTGATGCTCTTCACAATGAGTAGTTAGCTAATTTATCATCATTGCAGATCAGAATAATCTTGGATATAACTCTGTGCAAGATCAGACATCGCACTGTCAACACCTTTTGACGTGATACTGAAACATGGTATTGGCACCAATATGCTCGGAGAAATATATAGACTGCTAATGAGCACCTCCCATTTTGCTCTGACCATATTGGTGATTGCTGCAGACCGATCCTCAAATATATCGTTATGAAGATTATGTGTGTGAAGGTGTTCAATTTTTTATTTTTATTTTTATTTTTTGATGTAAAAGATGACATAGTCATCGCTTCATTAAAAAAACTTAACGAAACAGGAATAAAGATACACAGACAGCCGTAGGCGACAAACATCCTAATCACCTAGTCCGGGATACATCTGACCCAGCAGGGAACAAAATACATCAAAATAAAGAAACATCAAAACAGAGATACATCTAGACAATAAAGCAATGAAGCGAAAGTGTTGTTGTCCTAATCATCTGACATAAGCTCCCTCTCCCCTGATCGAAAGCTACTCCTCCTCCTCTCCCAGACACATCTTCTTCCTGGCTTTGAGATTTCATGCCCATTCAGAACGACATAAATGAATTTTGTATAATAGAGAAGATAATCTAGGAGAAATGTTATTGAAACAAAAGTCGTTCCTATCTAGCCATAGGTTCCACATAATTGAAGCAACAACAACATCCCACTCTAATCTATCTTCCTTTCTAATCATATTCGTTCTAAAATCACCCCAGGTATCGGAAAAGGACTCAGGACACTGTACAACCCCAAACGTAAGACCCACATTCTCCCAAACCCATCTAGCTCTATGACATTTGAAAATAATGTGGTTTGTATCATCTTCCGTATTTAGACATCTAATGCAAATAGCGTTATCCACAATGTCCCGCTTCATCAAATTAGCCCTTGATAGGATCGCATCGTCATCCACCAACCATAGAAAAACTTTAACTTTGGAAGGAACGCAGCAACCCCAAATGATATCCACAGCCCAAATGAAGGTGTTCAAATTACTGCTGAAACTTGTGCAAAAACAAAATTTGTGAATTTGAAAAACTCTTGGTGCTATTCATTAGCCAGTGCCTTTAAGCTTTGTATTATTTGAAGCTGGCAAGGGTATTTGCCGCACAATGATGAGATATTGGTCTTAAAACCTTGTAGACTTGATTGATAGAGATGGCAAGGCTTCTTGAAATTCGATGCTCAATGCTGGATGTTTTCTTGTTCAAATGTTTGAAGTTATTAAGTTCAGGTAATTGCGGTTTCTTAAAAAAGAGCTAAGTTGAGAATTTAGATCGATACGAACGATGCATTAGATGTATTTTGATTAACAGGTACAATATTATTGCAATAGATACTTTATAAGACCAGTTTATTTCTGTGTGGATTACAAACCTACATAGTATCAGTTACAGTTGAAGCTAGCATGCTAAACATCTGCTCCCAACAATGAATTTCAACACAAATAGCACAATGTAAACTCCCTTCTGTTTTCCCGGCCGGTATAATGTTAAACTAACCTCCTTCACTTCTTCCAAGAACAGGAACCAAATTCAACATCCTCTACCTCCATTCTATCCTCAGGAAAAGGGCAAGACTGCCCATTATCTGGCAGGGCTCCACATGGCGTTGGGGTTACCCCACTCGACACCCCTTCAATGTACGTACAGTTCCATATCGGCTTTTTAGAAGGAAACATCTCAGCTGTTACATTTGATATACAGATCTCCTTAAAGGGATCCCCAGGTATTCCTTCTAACTTTCCGGCCATTGTCACATTCCATGCAACAACATCACTGTAACTAATCTCCTTCACCTCTGGTATTGCATTCCGATCCCACCCATCATCCGGGTGCTGCCCATAGTTACCTGTCATCCAGAACACCCACTTCATGGTGTAGAGGTTCATTCTGCGCACATAGATGTCCTTGACGTAGTTTCCACGCCCGACTGCAGTTTTGATTCGGACGCCTGACTCAGAGTTAATGGCAGTGATGTCTTCGGCTCTGACATTGCGGATTCCGCCAGACATTTCAGATCCGAGAGCGATGACAGCACTGGTGGGTGAGATGCAGGTGAGGCGGCGGATGATAATGTGCTCACTGGGGAGGCCGACTCTGATACCATACTCGTCCCACCCGCTCTTTATGGCGATACAATCGTCACCAGAGACGATGTAGCAGTCTTCAATTCGGACACCAGAGCACGAGTCTGAAAATATAGAGACATGCATGAAGGAATGAGGTAAGCAATCAATGTTTTTCTTATAATAAAAACACAATTTCCTTAGCCCTCACCACAACTTCAGAGTTATAGTGCAATGGCACAGATATCTGAAAATTAACCAAAGTTGCCTAGGTTAACCCACTAGGTGCGGGAAAATACCACTGTATAGTGTGCAAATTGGGTGCTTGACCTAGGGGCATATTCATATGTACATATTAATCTCTCAATACTTACCATGATTTCGAAGTTACGGTACATTGAGAAGGATAATTCACAGTTCTGACTTTTTATTGATACATTCGGGAGTTCAGCCATGAACATATTAAGTAGATGTCTCTTTCAGTGTGAACTAGCACTTAATCAGACCTTATCAGGTAGGTGGAATGAACCACTTAAAACAGACCTTATCAGGTCGGGGGAATGAATAATTCGTAGTAAAAAAAAGGTGAAGCTAGCTTCCTTTTCGATCCTGTTATATTGGAGATATAATATCGTTTCCGAATAATTATATGAATTGAGGAGTTTTTCATTGATGTCTTATCTATTATTAAGAAATTAGAACAGCACATGTACCTGGATCGATGCCATCAGTGTTTGGTGAATCAATTGGAGCAAGGATCGTAATGCCTGACACAACAACATTGCTGCACGATACAACTTAATTCAATCAGAAATGTACTAATGAACTTGATTGAAAATTCAATCCTTGAAAAAAAAAGGGGGGGGGGGAGAAAGAAATTGGATGATCAAAGAATCCTTTCGGACCTGCAGTAAACTGGGTGAACATTCCAAAAGGTGGAGTTGACGAATGTAAGATTGGATATAAGAACAAGATCAGAGTACAGAATTTCGAGCAGGGCTCCACGAGTGTGATTAAGCTGTTTATGGTGAAACATATCCCACCACATCTGCCCCTGTCCATTAATTGTTCCATTATTCCCTGCATCCAGAAGAGATTTTGAATTAATAAGCTTTCGACATGAAAATAAATTAATATTGGTTTATCATTTGATCTAGACATATATCATTCAAAAGCAAAGTCAAATTCATATAATTAGTTGCAAATTATTGATTTTGGTGATCAAAACAATCTAACTCATGTTCAAGTTAGTAAGAAGCTAAAATATCCAGATCATAGTCAAAAGCAGCCTTTTTCTGTGATACCAGATCATTAAGTGTTGAAACAAGTTGTGAAGTAAGTAGTTGGTACTTGATTATTGCCGATCTATTACTTCATGGGACTTATTGCATCCTACTATGATATCAATTTTACTGCCTTAATCTATCCCTATCACCAAATGCTTTTTAAGATCGTGGTAATACAGTTCTCACATCGAATGTAAATTTTCTTTGAGTTTCATTAAGGAAGGTCCAAAGATGGGACTTGATGTTTGGTCTCTGCCATTGTAGGAGGACATTGCGATTGCACTACATTTTCTTGACTTACTCTTTGAATTACATGGCAAGAAACTGAATGGAAAGCATATGCAATAGTTAGATGAGTGAAAACGAACAATTACCTGTGATGATTACATCGGTAAGGTTGGATCCCATGATAAAGTTGGTGTATCTTCCACCAGGCATGTCTCGTCCTCTCCCATAAGATGGCAACGGATCAATTATAGGCCACTCATTCATATCCTAAATAACATCAAGTACAACATTCAGGCATCTGATTGTGGTGCAAATAAATAATTCCAATAGCACTGCAGAAGGGGAAGATACACACATGCAGGAAAGATATGATCATGCTATGAAACCAATGAAACACGCTAGATTTTAGATTTCCAACAGAAATCAGTTCCAGCTTTCTTGTTAACTATAGCACTTCAAGAACTACTAACAATCATCATGTGGAACACATCTTATTGATATCATGAAATTGTAGCAGTGAAATGTTAACTGCATCTAATTCAAAGTTAAATAGACACTGCAGTATTTTTCTGAGATATTTACCGATTGTGCTTGCATCCCAAATAGTGTCCATTACAGCCCAACATGGACATCAATTTGCTCATGGCTTGGTTTCCAAGGGGTCAAGGAAGAAGATAAGGAAGTGCAATTGCTTTTGAGCTTTTCTCCCACCTAAACAATTGACTTGCCCATATACTTGCTTTTCAATCACCATCTACTGGTCCTTTTTCCTTTTGGTAGTTAGAATAAATGAGACAAAAGCATTGTACCTACCCTATATTCTGCTTAAAGTGATTCCTAATGTATGTTCAAACAAGGCTGCAATTAAAGGTATGACTAGAGAAAATTCTAGGTTACTAATTGGTCAGCTGCGAAATCTGCAGTATCAATTATTTTGATTTGTTAAGCAGAGCCTAACAGCTATATAGAGTTCAAAGAATTCACCCTTAGACGTGTTAATGGTAGTTAAGACTTAAAGAGGAGGCTAGTATATTAGATATGACAGATGGTTATAACTAGACATGAAGATTTTGCCAACATAAATAAATGGCATTATCTAGGATTTGAATAGGGCAAGAAATGAAAGGTGTTGTATTGCTATGTTCCTACTAATCGAGATTCAAAGGAAGCAATAAACTGTTGGCTACATTGACCTAATGACATTATGCTAAGCAAAAGTCACAGGCTCTACTAATTATTGATTGACCAACCAAACTCCGTAATTGGTGGACACTTCAACTCTCCAAAGTCATTCTCCATGGGTGCTCAAATGCTGTGGGACTGATCTAGGGAGAATTTATTATAAGACCCTCACATAACTGTGATTGTTCATTAGCCCTTTGATTAAGTCTCCTAAATTACAAACTGTTTTGAAATCACAAAAACCCTTCTTTGTCAAATTTCGCAAACTAAAAAAATTCATTAAGAGAAATCTATAAATGTCAAATAAACTGCTACGTGAACATAGCACGTCATGACAAAAAACAATACAGTAATGGAAATGCTTTCTTAGGCGGCATTTGATACACAGATTGAAAAATTCCCAGGAATGAGAGAATTTCCGGGAATGTGCGAGTGAGAATGAAGATTCCCGAAAATGTTGCATTATCGCATTTGGTATAGTACATTGCATTCCTATGAATCTTTTATTATTGTATTTTTTTAATTCTAGTTTTTTAGGTTATTTTATTGTTTGTTATGAAAATCTCATGATAATCCTCAAATCCCATGATTTTTGGGGGAATGGGAATCCTTCCCAATAAAGAATTTTGATTCCCTTAGGAATCTTCCTTCCAAAACTATGCTTTTGTCACATACCAAACAAGATAATCTAAGGAAGAATATGATATTTTCATGCATATTCCCATGTATATTTCCACGTACCAAACTTCCAAGACTATGCTTATTTGAAAAGTTTTCTTCAACTGAATTCAAGCGAATTTTTGAGATATATTGCCAATTCGATGAAAGAAAGTCTAATAAGCTAATAAAGAAATACATTTGTGGTATAGTACTACATTTGTTTTATTTATGGGTAAATATAGTTTTTGCCCCTGCTTTGAGCTTTGATTCTGAAATTATATCAGGCCTCTTGACTTTTCCAACTATTATAAAAACCTTAAACCATACATAACCTATAATAAGAATTACAATTTTAACTACATTTGTTTTATTTACGGGTAAATATAGCTTTTGCCCCTGCTTTGATTCTGACATTATATCAGGCCTCTTGACTTTTCCAACTCTATTAAAAACCATAAACCATACATAACCTATAATAAGAATTAATTTTACAAACCACAACAAAATATGTATTCATTTATGGATTATCAAGGGGACTAACAAAATTCAGTGTTAAGCTAGTACCCTAAACCCTAATCCATATATACCCTTCTTTTATTTGGGTAAAAAACCAAAGAACTCTCTCAACGTTGATCTGAATACAAAATATTCATATAATGTTTGCACCAATGCATTAAACTCATTCTGCCGTTATTTTTTAAGTTTATGTTAAATACAAATTGTGAAAATACGTTTACACCCTAACCCTTTATATGGCCCCTCTTATCTTCTTCTCTTCATTTTGATAAAAGTGAATGGTGTAAAATAGTCTGTAGCATTAAAAAAAAAAAAAACTAGTAGCAGTCAGCAGACTTTAAAAAAATACAAAGTATTGATCCTAATGTAGATAGTATAAAACTCGTTTACACCTAATTTAGTGGATATAGAATTATTATAAATCATAGATTTAAACAACTTAATGTTAATACATTTTATTATTCTACCATCTAATGTACATAAAATAAGAAGGATATATTTGAAATATAATTTTAGACTATTTCAATGCATACATCACATCTGGATAGATGAGTGAGGAGATGATTTAGGGCTTAGATAGTGAAGGAGGAAGAAGATAAGGGAAGAGAGAATAAATTTCTATTCACAATCCGTATTTAATAGAAACTCCAAAAATAACGACGAAATTAGTTTAATATATTCACACACGTATGTATATTTTTGTACTCGGGTCAAACGCTTTTAAAGTACTTTAATTTTTCCCGTTTTAATTTGCAGGAGCTTCTTGGATTCAGTCCTTAAATTAATAATTACAGTAATAATAATAATAAATAATTACAGTAATAAGAATTTTATTTTTACAAATATATATTTATTAAGCCGTGCATTACACATATACATTTTTAATATTAGTTAAACACAACCATCATTCTCTCTCTCTGTATATATGGGTTTTTAACATATATGCCCCTAACAAATACTTAAATATCATGTATGTTCCCGACAAATATGTATTTCCCCAACAATATATGTCACTTCTCTTAGTTACCCCTCTAGTTAAAAAAACTCAAAAAGATCGAGAATTTTTAGTTTTTTTTAATGGACTTGATGAAAAATGACTGAAATATTCTATTCTCTACTATTCAAACTTTATCTTCTTCATCCTTGTAAATCAGGGTAATTGTTAATCCAACCGAGACTTATTAACTATTCTAAAAATTTCTTCATTTTTCTTCAAGAAATGGATAAACTAACAATGCATTTTAGAAACTACATATTTTTCCTCACGTTACTTCTCCAAACTTGTCATCAATCTTGTTTTTTAATGATCGGTTATAATATTCTTCATTTATTTTCCTTAAAACTGTTAAATCTTTTCTCATTTGATTGTCTAATTTGATCTTTTAATTTGATTTCTATTTGTCTCGTAAGGATAAAATCATGGTTAACTTAGTAATAATTGGGGAATGCTCAGTTGAAAACGCAAGTGTTGTGAAAATCCGTGAAAACAACCTAGGCCGCTGTTGGGAACAGCGGTCGCTATTCATAGGCCGCTATTCCCAACAGCGGCCTAAGGTCGTTTTCACGTTTTCACAGACATTTGCGTTTTCAACTGAGCATTCCCTGTAATATCTAACATAGGGGTAAATATGAAATAAAGTCTAAATTGTTAGGGGTGTATACGAAAATACACATTTGTGAGGAGTATATATGATATTATCATATTTGTTAGGGGTATACATGTTAAAAACCCTATATATATATATATATATGTATGTGTGTGTGTGAGAGAGATTTTTTCCATTGAAAACAGAAATGTTTGTGCAAACCACTTAACCTGTCATTGTCAACGACGGATTAAGGCAAAATATAAATTTTTGCCTTAAACCTTACCCGTTGTCGATGACGGGTTAAGTAGTGTGCACGCGTTAGCGAAACTTATTAAATGGAAAATGTGAACTTTTCACTTTCGCACACATGTTCTCCACCCGACGGAAAGGGCCAAAAACAGTTATCCCATTTTACTTTTTTCCAGCACAAAACTCTGCCCGTGAACAAGAAAATACGACAAAAAACAACCCAACAAAAAACAACAACAACAACAACAACAAAACGAGGCGGTAACCGTACCGTACTGGCAAGAATCTCGGCATCCCGATGCAAGAACAGCGTGAAATGGCTCATCGTCACGTTGAACGGCCCCGTCACCCACCGCCCCCCCGGCACGTACAGCAGCCCTCCGCCTTCGCACTCGAACTCGCTCAGGTGCTCCATCGCCGACCGGAAAGCCTCCGTGTTCGACGTCACCCCGTCCCCGATGCCGCCGAAGTCGGTTAAACTTGCCGTGTGCGCTCTACACCCTCCTGCCTCGTGGTTGAAATCGAAGTCATCTTCGTGTCCGTGCCCGTGCCAACGGCGTTGTGATTCGGAGAATTGTGCAAGAGTCGTGAAGAATAAGAGAGAGAAGGCGAAGGCGAAGATCGACTTCATTTTGTGATGAGGTTGAGATTTGAGATGGTGTGGGGTTTTTAAAGGGGAGGGTGCATTTTCTTTATCTTGGGAGTGGATTGGGAATGGAAGGGAGAATGCTTAGTCTAATTAGTTTGTGTGAAACTGAAGGAAGGGGAGGGAAAGATTGGAGAATTATTGGGGAGTCCATGTTTTAGGAGAGATTTGTTTTGGAGGACGTACGGGTTCTTACTTTGTGTAAAAGTGACTCTTTTGTAATGGCTTCCTTCATGGAATCAAATCTTCGAAGAGGGGATGATTACGTATTGAGGGATGGATTTGGGGGGAAGGGAAAGAAACTTTGAAGCAACCATTTGTATGTACTTCCGGATTTTGATATTTGATAATGAGAAAGCAATTAGAAAGGTAAAAAACAAGTCAATCTTTGAGGCATTTATAAAAGGAAAAAAGAAATTAAGTAATACGTACGGGAGTTTAGATAACATCGATCACCAATCAACGTTGATGAGGTAGAAGGAGGGAAGCGGTAAATTTTCAAACCCCACTGGATTCGCTTCAGGTGGGTGGGCGCGTACCGTGGAGGTGGGTGCTCGAAGCTTGTCTGACGGACAAACAATTAGTTGGTCCTCGTAGGTTAGAGTGAGAGCTGATTATATGTACTGGTCATGTCGTTTCATGTTTTTTTTTCTGTCTGTAGGTTGTAACTTGCTCCAGCATGCTGGGGTTGTTCTGTTAATTTCTTATTAATGAAACAGGGTGGCCTTATTCCACCTTTTTCCTCAAAAAAAAAAAAAAACATCGATCACCAAAACTTCTAAGTGAGATAATTGTAGGTAAAATAAAATAACTTCAAATTATGATCTAAACGGATCAAAATTTTGATAACTGCAAGTATACAATCAGGGTCGGTCCTGAGTTTCCAGGGGTTCGAGCCGAACTCCCGAAATAGGGTCTCCATACATTTTAAATATTTAGAAAAATGTATACAAAAATTTGCACATTTTTCAAAGCAAAATATGTAAAATATATATCATCGAATAACTGAGAAAAAAGAGCCAAAGAGAGTTTGTTTTAAATATGGATTTTGGGTTTGAATTTAAATGCGAGTTTCGGGTTTGAGTTTCGATTGATTTAAATGTGAAATTGTTTTTAAATCACCCAAATTTAAAGTCTCAAATTCAATCAAGCTCAAACCCAAATAATTTAAACAAAATTTCAAAGGCCCGAATATTAATTTATGAGGGCCCCTAATAACAATTTTTTTTACGTGCAGAATATGTGTCTATATTTATAAGGGGAGTACAAATTTGGGGGTCCTAAAATTGTAAATTATCTGGGGGTCTGAGGTAGCTGCCTCACCGGCTTCAAGGGTGGGGCCGGCCCTGGATACAATAGGTGTACAAATCTCCTTCACTAACACCTACTCACCACCACTAACTTATGTAACCAAATAGAGCACTGTCGGCAGATACCCCCAAATGCCACCAACCTTTTGTTGGAAGTCAAAAGCCACCTACCATCCACCAAACAATGTGTGAAAATTAGAGGTAGAAGGTAGGTGTTGCCACCAACCTCTCCGTTCTCTCCCACTCCTCTCTTTCCTCTTCCAACTATAAATAAGGGTTGGAGGAAAGGGTTTAAAATGCAGCAGCAGCAGAGCAGAGCAACAAGAGCTCAGTGAGGATTAAGAAAAGAAAGAGGGATTAAGAAAAAAAAAACATTACAAGAGTGTTCTCAAGAGGGATAAAATTGAATCTCCTTAGAGATAATTTGTATACTTGTATTTTTCCTCAAATTTGTGGGAGGGTGTTTCTCCTATTATAAGAGAGAGTAAAAATTGTACTCTCCTTATATTTAGAGAGAATGTTGTAATCCCTACTTTCAGCAGTAAAATCTCACTACTTTGCCCGTGGTTTTTACCCCGTTTTCTTTGGGGATTTTCCACGTAAAATATTTGTGTCCATTTTATTTTCACTTTCTCAATTTCACTTTAGTTGTGGGGTAGCTTCTGCCCATAACTATCGTAACAATGGTATCAGAGCTTTGGTTGTCAGGGGTGAAACAGAAATGTCGACTACAACAAAGTTCGATGTTGAGAAATTCAACGGGAACAATTTCTCGTTATGGAAAATGAAGATCAAGGTGATCTTAAGGAAGGTGACCGACCATATCAACACCCTAAACACTCTATTTTCACAACTTACATCAATGGGTTGCCAAATAGAGACAATTGAACGAGCGGAGCTTCTACTTCAAAGTCTACCTGACTCGTATGTTCAACTCATCATCAACCTGACGAACAATATCCTGACGGACCATCTAGTCTTTGACGAAGTTGCAGCTGCTATTTTGGAAGAAGAAACCAGGCGCAAGAACAAGAAATACAGATAGGAAAGTTCACAGCAAGTAGAAGCTTTGATGGTGATGAGAGTGAGATCAACGGAACGTGGCCCCAGTGGAAGTCAGAATCATGGTAGATCAAAATCCAAAAGTAAGAAAACTTATAAGTGTCACAACTGTGACAGGAAATGGCACTTCAAGAAGGATTGTTGGTTCAAAAAGAAGAGTGGAGACCCTGAGTCATCAAATGCTCAAGAGAATGTGGCGAGTACCCGGTATGATGGTGAAGTTCTATACATTGAGGCAACAATGGTTGTTGGAGGCAGAAAGCAGTTCTCCGATGTCTGGTTACTGGACTCAGGAGCAACATGGCACATGACTTCTCGGAAAGAGTGGTTCCACACATACGAACCAATCTCGGGAGGCTTTGTACACATGAGAGATGATCATGTTTTGGAAATCGCTGGTATTGGTACTATCAAGCTCAAAATGTTTGATGGTACGGTTCGCACCATCCAGGAGGTACGGCATGTGAAGGGCTCAAAGAAGAATCTATTGTCTTTGGGACAAATAGATAGCCTTGGATGCAAGACCCATATCGAAAATGAGGTCATGAAGATTATCAGAGGCGCGCTTGTGGTCATGAAAGTATAAAAGATCGTGGCAAATATATTCATGCTTAATGGAGAAACACTGCAGGAAGCTAATGCGTGTGTCGCATCAACTAGCAAGGGAGAAAAGTCAGCAATGATGTGGCATCTCAAATTAGGCCACATGTCTGAACGAGGTTTGAAGATTCTCTCCGACCGAAAGCTGCTTCCAGGGCTCAAATCGGAGAATCTACCGTTTTGTGAGCATTGTGTTACAGGTAAGCAGCATAGATTACAGTTCAACATATCTGAAGCCAGGAGTAAATGCATTCTAGACTTGATTCATTCTGACGTCTGGGAATTACCGGAAATGACCCTAGGAGGAGCAAAGTACTTTGTGTCTTTCATTGATGATTACTCCAGGAGATTGTGGGTGTATCCAATCAAGAAGAAGTCAGATGTGCTTCCAATGTTCAAAGACTTCAAAGCGCATGTAGAACTTGAATCTGGGAAGAAAATCAAGTGTTTGTGGACAGATAATGGAAGGGAGTACACAGACGGCGAGTTTTTTGAACTTTGTAAGCAAGAAGGTATCACAAGACAGTTCACAGTCCCATATACACCTCAGCAAAATAGGGTGGCAGAGCGGATGAATAGGACTCTTGCAGAAAGGATGAGAGCTATGTTGCGGACTGCAGGTCAGCCCAACTCATTTTTGGGCAGAAGCAGCCAGAATCGCCTGTTATGTCATAAATCAGTCGCCATCAATGGCAATTGAGCTGAAGACACCGATAGAGATGTGGACTGGCAAGCCGGCAAATTACTCTACTTTACATTGGTTTGGATGTCCCGCGTACATGATGTACAATATCCAAGAAAGAACGATGCTGGATCTAAAATCCAGAAGGTGCATGTTCTTGGGGTATACTGACGGAGTGAAGGGGTATCGCTTGCAGGATCCCACTGCCCACAAGATTGTTGTCAGTTGGGATGTGATCTTTGTAGAAGATCAGCTACAAAAAAAAGATGGAAGCGATAGCACGTCAAAGGAAAATCCAGAAACTACTACAGTTCAGGTGGAAGATAAACCAAATGAAGATCTAGTTTCTTCTGAAGCAGCGCCAGAGCACGATGAACAAGAACTAGTCGAGTCCGAGGCTCCAGATGTTCGTCGGTTAACTCGTGAAAGAAGACCGCCAGCTTGGCACTCGGAGAATGTTACGGAGAGCAATGTTGTATACTATCTTCCAATAGAGGATGGGGAGCCATCATCCTTCCAGGAGGCAATCAAATGCTCGGATGTATCCCTGTGGATGACAGCAATGCAGGAAGAAATTGAAGCTCTACACAAGAACAAGACATGAGATCTTGTTACGCTACCACAAGGAAGGAAGGCCATCGGCAACAAATGGGTCTACAAGATCAAGCGCGATGAAATGACCAAGTGGAGCGGTATCGTGCAAGATTGGTGGTGAAAGGATATGCTCAGAAAGAAGGTATCGACTTCAATGAAATATTTTCACCTGTGGTTCGACTCACGACAGTCAGAGTAGTCTTGGCGATGTGTGCTACGCTTGACCTACATCTAGAGCAGTTAGATGTGAAGACTGCTTTTCTTCATGGAGATCTTGAAGAAGAAATCTATATGCTCCAACCAGAAGGTTTTGCTGAAACAGGCAAAGAGAACTTGGTTTGCAGGTTGGACAAATCCCTGTACGGTCTCAAATAGGCACCGAGGTGTTGGTACAAGAGATTTGATTCCTTCATTATTAGCCTTGGATACAACAGACTTAGTTCAGACCATTGTACATACTACAAAAGGTTTGATGGTGATGATGACTTCATTATCCTCCTGTTGTATGTGGATGACAAGTTGGTAGCAGGCCCCAACAAAGATCGATTCCAAGAAATGAAGGCACAGTTGGCTAGGGAGTTTGACATGAAGGACTTGGGACCGGCAAACAAGATTCTAGGGATGCAGATTCACCGAGACAGAAATAACCGGAAGGTTTGGCTTTCCCAGAAGAATTACTTCAACAAGATCTTGCGGCGCTTCAACATGCAAGATTATAAGCCAATTTCGACCCCACTTCCTGTTAATTTCAAGTTATCCTCCAAGATGTGTCCTAGCAATGAAGCAGAGAGGAAGGAAATGTCTCAAGTACCGTATGCATCAGCAGTGGGAAGTTTGATGTTCGCTATGATATGTATAAGACCAGACATTGCACAAGCAGTGGGGGCGGTTAGTCGATACATGGCTGATGTGTCTAATTTTTATACAAATGTTTGTACTCATTTACCCATTAAAATTGCTTGTTTTCGTTTATATTATTTATAATTCCTCTTATTTCTACAAGATTTCAATTAATTAATTATTTTGAAGAAATAAGATTTTTGATGCAAAAAGTGAAGTTTTGTGGAAAAAAATCTACAAACAAAGCAAAACTATGATTTATTAATTTTTATTGTTTTGTTGAGTAAAATGTGCGATAAATAATTTTAAAAGGGTTTAAATGAGCTAATATGATTTTTAGTTAGTTTAATAAAATTTAAACTAATTTATTTTATTTTATTTTAAAATCCTAATTTCTGGTCTTATTTTGTGTATGCAGCAGCACGTGTTTGCAAGAAAAGGAAAAGTGAAGAAGAAAGGAGAAAGAAATAAATATCTGGTTAAAGAAGGAAGGAAATAAATGAAAAGAGGAGATTTTTCTGCAAAAGAGCAAACCCTAATTCCTTTTCCCGTTCCCTATAAATACATATCAAGGGCAACGCACAATTCCCAAGAGGTGACGGCTACTTCAAATTAAAATTAAAAAAATAATAAAAAAAATAATAAAACTGAACCTCTCTCTCTGTCTCTTACGTACAACCAAGCAGAGAGAAAGAGAGAAGATTCAGTGGGCGAAATCGAAAAGGGAGAGAGAGCAGCAGGGCGACAGAGACAGCAACTCGACGTGCGGCTCAAAACTTGACGGGACAGCGGCACAAAGGCTGCGGGACCCACACGACGACAGCGACAGGCGTGACAGGCCTGGGTGCTGACCTGGGCTCCCGTGTGCTGAAGCGACAGCTCTGACGTGCTGACCTGGCGTGTCCCGACGCGTTTTGGCATCAGCTTTTCGAGACAAGACAAGACAAAATAGAGGAGAGAGAGAAAGGACTTGGGCTCGGTTCTAGGAGTTCGGTTTGCATTATTTTTATATCCTTTTGTATCTCTTCTTCTCAATAATTTTTTGATGCAATCCGAAATAATTTTTGTTAGTTGCAAATTGAATATGAACTAAATTTATTTTTCTAAGGCTAAGATGTAGCCTAGTTTTGTAGAACACAATTTTAATTTCTTATTATTATTTATTTTTCCATGGTTGTGTTTTGATTTTTATTATTTATGCATACAATTGGTGGATAGACATTTGTATGATCTTTTAAATCATGAAGAGACCGAACTGGTAATTTGTGGTTAATAAAAATTAAACATCGTTATTGGAGAACGTGACCGTTAAGAAATCCATAAATTTTCAATTAATAATTTGATGAATATAGGCAAATAATTAGTTGAGAATAATTTTTATACTGTGTGGATAGAGTAGTGAATATTTTTAGGATTTTGGTCTACAACTTGGAAAGATAATATTTTTATTCATAAGGAGTTATAATTTGTGTGTGTGATAAACTTGGTGAAGTCAAAAGCCCTAGAACTAATTTTGCCATTAACAAATTACAAGAATTTCACAGTTTCACAGCCCTCTCCCTCTTCACAAATTTAGTTAGCTTTAATTAAAATAATTTAACTTAGTTGTTTTATCATTTATAAATTTCGATTATCTAAATAGTGATTGATCTAGTAATATCGGTACTCAATAAAATATCTAGTCCCTATGGGTTCGACACTCTATTCACTTAACTATATTACTTGTTGCGATTTTGTACACTTGCAAATATTCACATCAATGGCGAATCCTGGCAGAGAGCATTGGAGCACAGTAATCCTCTTTATGTTATGGAGGATCAGAATTAACTGTCAGAGGCTATGTGGACTCAGATTTTGTAGGCGATCTCGACAAAAGCAAATCCACTACGGGCTATGTGTTTACACTTACAGGAGGAGCTATAAGCTAGGTTTCAAAACTGCAGACGTGGCTTTATCTACAACAGAAACAGAATACATGGCGGCTACAGCAGCTTGCAAAGAAGCAGTCTGGATTCAAAGGTTATTAGAGGAGCTCGGGCACAAACATGAGAAGTGATATGGCTAAAAATGGGGTTAAATCGGAACCGTCCAAATTGGGCACGAATCTTGATGCCTAGAGGTAAAACGGTAATTTCACCTACCAATGGGTCTGAAGCGGGTACGGGTTCTCCTCCTCGAAGACCCGCTAACCCGCGAACGGATCCATCTCGACTGGGTGTGGGTCTCAACCCGCAGCAAACCTAGTCCAGAAGGGATAGAATTAGGGTTTCTGATTAAATCCTAATCAACGGCCCTGATTCATATCTATCCCTTCACTGGAGATTATGGATTACATTCCTTATCTAACCACAGGGGGATTACATTCCTAATCTGATCCCAGCGGCGCCTATAAATACCTCCCCATCCATCTCCATTAAGAGGTAATCAATCTTTTGCCAGTTTTTGCGCTCTTTCATAATCATTCCTGATTACTGACTTGAGCGTCAGAGGGTGCGTCGCCGGGAACAACCCCGGTGTCTCGCACTTTTTGCAGGTGTACGGCGGGAGACAGCGTCAAACTCCGGCGGAACAGGTAACAGGTTTGCTATTCAGATTTCCTAAGAATTCACAAATACTATCTGTTTGCCCCCACACCAGATTTAGCGGCAACAGATTGGCGCCTTCTGTGGGAAACTAACGAATAGCAACCTCTCCTCTTCCCGTTGGACAGATCTTCTCCAGCCATGCCTCCTAGGAAAGCGAGATCCAGAGGGTCCAACCGAGGACCCAACCCCGATCAGCAACAGGAAGTTCTCCCTCAACCTACTCAACAGCAGGGGCGACTTCCACCCCAAGCCGGGGACCCTCTCCAACAGGACCTACCTCCTCCTCAGAATCAACAACCTCCTAAGGGTCCCAACCCGCAGAAACAACCTCTCCATCCGTACCACGTCTCCATCCACAATGCCTCTCGGATTTGATGGCCTCCCACAATCCCCAAGATTCCGACCTTCGCAACACCGTCCTCAATTGGCAGAAGGATGAGGATCTTCGCCGCCGTCTGGATGAAAAGCGGCCCCGAGAGGGAGCCTCCCGCCAACACCGTCCGGATGAGCGATCTCCTCACCGCCGAGGCAACAGAAGGTCCCCTATCCGAAGGGGGCGGAGAGAGTCCCCCGAACATCACAAAAGAATACCACAATCCCCTGCAGGTCGGCAACAGCCTAGGAACGATGAGGCACCCATCACCCGTGCCGAGTTCCAGTAGTTCCAAGCGACCGTCTTACAAGCTCTCAATCTCCGTCCCAACACCAATGCTCCAAAGATCCCCTCTCCTCCTCCGGTCCAAAGTCCTCGCCGACGGTCCCTACATCCTCCTCCAGCTCCTAGCGATTCCCGGCACATGCCAAGTCCTCGCCGCTCCTGGAGCTACCATCGTCATAGCCCCCGCTCTCCCTCGTACAAAGACGAGTCTAGAGGCTCGGCTGATTACCGTCGAAGGGATGACGCTGTATACTGCCGTCTCCATGAAATGGAGAGGTGCTTGGGTCAGTTAGACCGAGAAGAAGAGCTTAGAGGAAGGACCCTCCGTCCTAGTCGACCTCCTTTTTCCCGAACCATAATGGATGCACTCGTACCAATCGGCTTCAAGCCTCCTCAATTTGAGACCTATTCCGGGGAGACTGACCTCGTCGATCACATCGAAAGCTTCAAGACCCTCATGCTCATCCATCAAGCTTCCGATGCCCTGCTTTGTAAAACCTTCCACGCAACTCTCAAGGGCCCAGCTCGAGAATGGTACTCTCGCTTGCCCCATCCTTGATATTCTCCTTCGAGCAATTCGAGACCCTCTTCGTCACCCACTTCGTAAGTAGCCACAGAACTAAGAAGACCAGCATCTCAACTCTACCTCCACCAGAAGAAGGGTGAGAAGCTGAGAGACTATGTGAAAAGGTTCACAGCTGAAGCCAGGTCCATAGCATCCCTCGACCAGTCGGTCGCTGCAACAGCATTTCAATCCAATGTCCTCAACTCCAGCCTCCGCTCCTCCCTCGCCAAGAAACCCCCACAGAACTTCTCAGACCTCCTCCTCCAGAGTTTAAAGTATATTCGGGCCGAAGAAGCTGAGCACCACCCCAACTTGGAGGGATCTTCCTCCGGGTCTAAGAGAAAGGGAACAAAAGAGGAAGGAGCCAAGAAGCTCCAGAAGGATAATGGCGGCCAGCGCCGACCTCCCCCCAGATTCGAGAAATTTACTCCTCTCAACACCAATGTCTCCACCATTCTAATGGAAGTTGAGAAGGAAGGGATCATACCTCCTGCTCCGAGGATGAACACCCCCGCCAAGAAGAGGGATAAAGAGAAGTGGTGCCGTTATCACCGAGACCATGGGAACGACACCAATGATTGTCGGGCCTTAAAGAATGAGATAGAAGCCATCATCGAGAGAGGGCAGCTGACCAGGTTCGTGAGAAAGGACCGAGCCAACCTTCCTCCCCCGCCTCGGGGGGCTAACAAGCGTCCAAAACGCGATGAAACGCTCGACTTCGAAGAGGAACGTGTCCTACACCTCATTCATGGGGGCCCAATGGGGGGCTCCTCAAACTCCTCTCGAAAGGCGTTCATTAGGGAAGTCAATTCGGTTCGCGCCACCCCTCCTTCCAAAGGCCTCGGAGTGCCCGTCACATTCTCAGACGAAGATCTTGAAGGTGTCCGCACCCCCCATTGTGACGCACTCGTCATCAATCTCCATATGGCGAACTTCAAAGTGGAGAGGATCCTAGTGGACAATGGCAGCTCCGTTAACATTCTCTTCCTCGCCGCTTTTAAAGGCCTCAAACTCTCCTGAGACATACTCAAGCCCACCGGCTACACGCTCCATGGGTTCACGGGAGTGCCAGTGACTATTGAAGGGGTGATCACCCTCGATGTAACCGCTGGCAAAACTCCTACTACCCGAACGGAGTCGATGGACTTCATGGTCGTAGATGTTCCTACAGCTTACAACATTATTCTGGGTCGGCCCGGCCTAGCTGCCCTTGAAGCCGTCCCTTCTGCCTATCACCTCAAGATAAAGTTTCCCACTCGGGCCGGAGTAGGGGAAGTAAAAGGCAATCAGGAAATGGCCCGCAAGTGCTACATGACCTCTACCCTCGGTCCAGTCCTCTCCCTAGAAACTCTGGAAATCCCCCAAGATGCTGCCCGACCGACGTCCGAGCCAGTGGATAAATTGGAGGAAGTGCTCTTCTCTGAGCAGGATCCAACCCAAAAGTTCTTTGTTAGCAAGACCCTCCCATCCGCCCTATGCTCAGACATAGTCCAGTGCATCCGAAGGAACCGAGACCTCTTTGCTTGGTCAGCTGCAGACATGCCCGGAATTTCCGAAGAGCTCTTGGTCCACCACCTCAGCGTTGCTTCGGGGTTCAACAAAAGAGGCGCAAGTTCGCCCCCGAGCGCCAGCTAGCTATAAAAGAGGAGGTGGACAAGCTCTTGAAGGCCCGGTTCATACAAGAGGTGAACTATCCCGAGTGGTTGTTGAATGTAGTAATGGTGAAGAAGTCCAATGAGACTTGGAGGATTTATATCGATTTTACCGATCTCAACGAGGCTTGCCCCAAGGATCCCTTCCCTCTTCCGAGTATTGACACTCTGATTGACGCCACTTCGGGTCATGAACTCCTCAGCTTCATGGACGCCTTCTCAGGCTACAACCAGATCCGGATGTTCCCCCCAGATATCCCGAAGACCTCATTCGTGACCGACCAGGGCCTCTACTGCTATAGGGTAATGCCCTTCGGTTTGAAGAATGCAGGCGCAACATATCAACGCCTCGTCAACAAGGTTTTCCAAGCTCAAATCGGCCGGAATATGGAGGTGTATGTTGACGACATGCTTGTAAAAAGTATCCGAGGAGCCGATCATGTAACGGACTTACAGGAGGCATTCGATGTTCTAAGAAAGCACAACATGAGACTCAATCCGAACAAGTGTGCGTTCGGAGTCTCGTCAGGAAAGTTCCTCGGCTTCATGGTCAGCCAACGAGGAATTGAAGCTAACCCTGAGAAAATCAAGGCCATATTAGACATGGCTCCTCCCAAGAATGTTAAGGAAGTTTAGAGGCTAACAGGCTGCCTAGCCGCCATAGGACATTTTCTCTTGAAGTCCGGGGAGAAATGCCTCCCCTTCTTCAAGGCCCTCAGGGGGGCTAAAGGTTTCGAATGGGGTCAGTAACAACAGGAGTCGTTCGACCAGCTCAAGGCTTACCTCGTCAACCCTCCTCTCCTCAGCAAACCCATTCCTAGTGAACCCCTCTACCTCTACCTCTACCTGGCAGCCTCCCAGCAGACCCTCAGTGCCGTTTTAGTAAGGGAAGAAGACCGGGCTCAAAAGCCCATCTACTATGTGAGCAAAGTACTTCGGGATGCCGAGCTCCGCTACCCGAGGATAGAAAAGATGGCCTGTACCCTGGTGATGGCCGCAAGAAAGCTTCGCCCGTATTTTCAGTCCTATTTGGTGGTCGTTCTTACCGACCAACCGCTGAAGCAAGTGCTCCATAAGCCGGAGACCTCCGGTCGTCTTATGAAGTGATCTATTGAGCTGAGCAAGCATGATATAACTTATCAGCCTCGGACCGTGATCAAGGCTCAGGCCTTAGCAGAATTCATAGTTGAAAGTACCATCCCCGAGTTCAGCCAAGCAATGAAGGGACCACCTGTCTGGTCGGTTTATGTGGATGGATCCTCCTGCAATGAGGGAAGCGGAGCCGGGGTCATTCTGGCAGGCCCAGATGACTTCATCCTCCAATACTCCCTCCGTATCAACTTCAAGGCCTCGAACAACGAAGCGGAATACGAGGCACTCATAGCCGGCCTGGAAATGGCTCGCAATGTAGGGGCGCAACGCGTCCGGATCTTTAGCGACTCTCAGCTAGTCGTAAATCAGGTCCTCGGCGAGTATGAAGCGCGTGATGACCGGATGGTTAAGTACTTAGCCAAGGTCAGGAGCCTCATGGCACTATTTGAAGAAGCCCTCATCCAACGAATCCCTCGGGAAGAAAATGCCCAGGCCGATCTCCTCTCCAAGCTAGCCTCTTCCTCTCTCCAAGGTCTCGAGCAGACCGTCTTGATAGAGGTCCTCCTGAAGCCAAGTATAGAGGATGAAACTTCCGACTCTATAGAGTCACTGCCTGTCCTGCTTGAAGATAATTGGATGAAACCCCTCGTCGAATTCTTAAGGGACGGGCTCCTCCCCGAAGATCCTAAGGAAGCTCGAAGAGTGAGACCCGAGCCGAGCGATACACACTGATCGGAGGCATCCTATATAAAAGCTCCTTCACACAGGTAGACGGCAGGCCTTACCTGAAATGCCTCTCCCCGGAGCAGGCCGACTATGCCCTACAAGAACTTCATGAGGGCATCAGCGGGGCACATTCAGGTTCCAGATCTCTAGCCCGCAATGTGTTGAATTACGGATATTTCTGGCCCACTCTCCTACGAGACGCCGAACAACGCGTTCGGCAATGCAGCTCTTGTCAAAAGTACTCCGACATCCGACGCCTCCCACAAGCTCCACTCACTTCCCTACCAAGTCCTATCCCCTTCGCAATGTGGGGAATGGATTTACTAGGGCCATTCCCACCCGCTCCCGACCAGTTCAAATTCTTAGTCGTGGCAATCGACTACTTCTCAAAATAGATAGAGGCCGAGCCCTTGGTGTAACGCCCCGAATCCCAAATACAACTGAATTCGAGAGTTCTACAGGATCTTTCCACTTCATTTAGTACAATTTTACAAGGAAATTTGAACTTTTCACTTTACATCAGAGTTTACATAAAACTTTACTCTTTATATTGCACAGCGGAAGTAAATTTACAACAATTAAATAAATGTACAACAACATTGAATAATCTTTAAGCATTTGTTCCTCTTTAACCTTTATCATGTCACTTATCTACATATAAAACTGTGGGTACGTCAGTTTATTCAACCGACGAACATTATACACGGCCATCCTCTCTATGCCCGAAATAGTATAACTAATTTTCTATATTTAACAAACACAAACTTGTCACATATCAAACTAAAGGGAATACCCTATTAATGTCGTGTTGTGATTGTGCACTTAGTCTTTAATGCAGTTGTTTATATTATATGACACTAATGCACACTTGTTCGGATTCTATGCATCCGATACTACATAGGTCTGAGGGCAAGCCCTTAATCGTTCTTCATCTTTGTAGGGTTCAATCCCTCGTCATGACTTAATCTACTACTGTAACTGCGGTAAGTATCCTAGATGTTTTCTGACCTACGAACTCATGTCTAGGCGCCCTGGAGGGAATCCCATCGCACTGACACATGACTCATCATGCAGGTATCCTGTGGTAATTCAGCTCCTACCATAGACATGACACTACCCGTAGTCTTCAAACATCCCACGAGCGTTGCCACCGAGATGGTACTCTGGAGCAGTATCCACGCCCTATCATGACTCATCATGGGACATCCTGGGATACGCTCTCGCCGCTAATCCAATGGCCCTCATACTCAATGTTTTTCTCTTACTTTCATCACATCTTCACTATGTAACTAATCCTTAGTTTTAATGAAATAGAATCATGAACAAAATCAAGCACTAGAGTTAGCCTCTCCACTAAACCGGACTTATTCATTTATTCAAACATAACCAACCTTGGTCTTTCATTTCAAATTTCATTTCATTTCTTTCCAAATGCCGGGAGAGACTTAGCTACTCTTTTGTTTCAATTCCAATTCACAATTTCTAAAGTTGAGCGTTTCCAACTCATAAGTTCACATGTTGAGTTATCATACTCAAAAGTATTTTTCTCTTCCAATCATGATTTCTAAATTGTTCCATAGTCCATAATTATACATTAAATTGAACTATTCATCATGTAACTCATAGAATAATAATTTCACATTAAAGCCCACATCACTAATTATTCAATCAAAGAAGGACATTTACACTTCATAATTTGTCGCACTATTCTCCATTGAGAATAATTCACATCACTTCGCAAAATATAATTTCTATCTTTATTTCACTTCTTTTCTAGTATTTTATTTTAAGTCTATTTGCAAAGTACAACTTTATAAAAATGCAAGTGTAGAACTTATAGTTCTAAATTATACTTTTATTCTCTAAACATACTCCACTTTATGCAAATAATCCTCAAATTATTTTTCATAAACTCCACATATTTTTAAGATAATAACCATATTTTTTTCATAATTTTTTACTAACAAAAACAACCAAAAAAATGTTTTTTCCTAAATTAAATACCAGGCCGAGACTGGGTTTCGAACCCACGACCAGAGGGAAACAAGCCACGGCGCAGACCACTAGGCCATTTGTGCCATCGGTATGAAAGAGAGCTGAGAGCATTAAATGCTCTCGGCTGCAGTTTTATATTTTTTTGAAAAATAGGAAACAAAAGTATGGTGCCACAGGGATTCGAACCAACAACTTGGGACTCCGAAAACCCACTGTAGCAAACAGAGCCGTCCCAACCACTTGAGCTATGCGCTCGGGTTGTCAATGGTACAACTCTAAGTTCACTTAAACCAATCCTCTCTGTTATTAAAACATTTCGATGTTCAACTAGTCCTCATTTCACTTTGCTTTTATAAAAATTACTGAAAATTTCCAGATTGACTAACATCATCATAAATTATATTCCAGTATATAGAAAATAATTTTTTAACAATTAAAACATATTTTTCATACAATTAATTCGAATTCTAAATTATCACTACCACATTTCCCTTTTTTTTTGACATTCCTTAACAATTAATATCACTAATCTCTTTATTAGAAAACTTCATATTAATTTCCTGTTTTTAATCATTTACCAAACATACAAAATTTATATTTTAATTCATTCATTTCAATACAACACAAGGATTCATTTAAACACATAAAGTAGCATTGTTAATCTACTAATTTTTGTGTCTATAATTCAAGGTGTAGATAATAAAACTTTCTTCAACAATCCATGGCTATAATCAATTCACACAAAATTTAGACTTTTACTAATAAAACCACATACAATTGCACATCCACATTCCAATCAATTTATAGATCAATTTTCCAATTAAGTGTGTACTCTTATTAATCTTTTTCATGCATCATTTTTCATTCAAATCTAGCATGCATTCCTATTTAGAAATATAGAAAATTTACCCACCTTAAATGGAGAGAAAAAATACAACCAGCAACCTCCTAAACGAATGTCCTTGCAAACGAACGATCCTCCTCCTAGAAGCACGCACTCGAACCTCCAAGCACACCAACCGAGAGCTCTCCTTGATGATAGCCGGTCTCTCCCCTTCTTGATGATGCAAGCACAATCCCCACACAAACTCTCAATCTTTTACTCACTTACTAACTACTAGATAATTGTATTTTGAACTATAGATTGGAGGAAAAATTTAGCACAAGAATACTAGCCAAAAGGGGGGGGGGGGTATTTATACTAAAAAAAAGGAGAATGGATGGCTAAGATTGAAATAGGAGTTAGGAACAAATGGCTTAGATTTAAAAAGGAGTTACACTAACCACCCATGATCAAGTAACCACCTCCACCATGACTCCACTCAAATTTTGATTTCCCTCCTAAATCACAACCGGCCAAGCAAGTGTGCATATGCACGTGTATGCAACTTGGTCTCCAAAAATTTGTACATTATGTTTTATATAAAAATAATCTTTAAATTGTATCCTACATTACAAGTTGTATTTAAAAATAAAATAGCTCATGGGTTTTAGTTTTTGGGCCAAAATAATAATTATAAAAATAATAGATTGAATTAAATTTGGGCTTTAAGAAGAAAGACTTTTTGTCTAATTGAAAGAAGGCTTTGTATAAAATAATTAAAAGCACATGTTTAAATATTTATACTCATCATAATGAAAATAATCGTAACATTTAATTCAACCAAAAATATTGCACGTGCACACTACATGCAAAATAAAATAATTTTTCATTAAATGAAAAATCGGGGCATTACAACACTCCCTCCTTAGAATAGTTCTGTCCCCGGAACTACAGTCAAGAGCGAGAAATAAAACACTCACAACAAGCACAAGAAAAATACAAAAATACAAAATACAAAATACAAATCAAGCAAAAAGCTCAGGATAGTCCTTAAACATCCTCTCCTCAGACTCCCAAGTAGCCTCTTCAACCAAATGGTTTCTCCAGACTACCTTGACCATCGGTATCGTCTTATTCCTCAAGACTTTCTCTCGATGATCAACAATCTCGACAGGAGACTCGATGTAATTCAGATCCAACTGCAAACCTTCCGGCACTTCAGGCAAATGATGACTCGGATCTGGAATATAACCTCTCAGCATAGACACATGAAAGACATTGTGCACCTGAGATAACTCTTTCGGTAATTCAAGCCGGTAAGCAGTTTTTCCGATCCTTTTCAATATCTTATACGGGCCTATAAACCTCGGGGCTAACTTTCTGCCTTTGCCAAATCGAACCACACCTTTGCTGGGCGATACTTTCAGAAAGACGAAGTCACCGACCTCAAATTCAAGGTCCCTTCTCCAGTTGTCTGCATAGCTTTTCTGCCTGCTCTGAGCTTCTACCAAAGGAGGCAGTAACCGTACCGTACTGGCAAGAATCTCGGCATCCCTATGCAAGAACAGCGGGAAATGGCTCATCATCACGTTGAACGGCCCCATCACCCACCACCCCCCCAGTACGTACAGCAGCCCTCTGCCTTCACACTCGAACTCGCTCAGGTGCTCCATCGCCGACCGGAAAGCCTCCGTGTTCGATGTCACCCCATCCCCGATGCCGCCGAAGTCGGTTAAACTCGCTGTGTGGGCTCTACACCCTGCTGCCTCATGGTTGAAATCGAAGTCATCTTCGTGTCCGTGCCCGTGCCAACGGCGTTGTGATTCGGAGAATTGTGCAAGAGTCGTGAAGAATAAGAGAGAGAAGGCGAAGGCGAAGATCGACTTCATTTTGTGATGAGGTTGAGATTTGAGATGGTGTGGGGTTTTAAAGGGGAGGGTGCATTTTCTTTATCTTGGGAGTGGATTGGGAATGGAAGGGAGAATGTTTAGTCTAATTACTTTGTGTGAAACTGAAGGAAGGGGAGGGAAAGATTGGAGAATTATTGGGGAGTCCATGTTTTAGGAGAGATTTGTTTTGGAGGACGTACGGGTTCTTACTTTGTGTAAAAGTGACTCTTTTTTTTTTTGATGAATCGGATAGGGTCGTACGACCCCAGCCATCAACAAAATAATATATTGAATCAATAAGTAGTAATTTTACAAGCCGTAAAATGGAATAACACACAATAATTACATCATCACATCAGTAATGAGAAACCAATCCTAGCATAAGCGAGCAGCACCGGGACTGAGGGGAGCTCGAGAACGAAGCAGCACCGATCAGGCATGGACACAGCATCCGCAAGCAGCACCCAAAGAAGAGAACTGATCCCCAATACCTGAAAGCTCAGAGAGAGCCACCCAACAATCCTAGCGTAAGCCACCCACCAAGCTCCCACACCGACTACGGCAGAGATGCATCAACGAGACTAACGACGGAACCAACAAACCAAGTCTTCCAGACCCAAACAGGGAGCAAAAACCTGACAATAAAGAGCCACACTGTACTACAGGGTAGAAGAGAAGGAGAACGAAGTAATGATCAAAAACCAATCAGGTCGATGGTGATGAACCCAGGATTAACTCCAAGACCCAAAAGAGGGTAAAATATTAAGCAGCTGAAATGTAGTATAATATAAAAGAGACCTCAATACAAGTGCATGCGCATCGAGCAACAGCCATTGGAACCCATACAGGGTAGAATAGGGCAAACGCATACAGAATCGCCCATCAAAAACAAACCCATAAAAATATAGCCTCCAAGCATACTAACTAAATCGATAGCAGGGCAGTCAATAAAAAACACAAATAACGCCAACACAGGGCTTAAAACATCATAAACATGAGTCCCCAAGCATCCAGTTGCTCAAAACTTAACAAAAGATAAGTTCATAGGCAAACCCCGCCCAAAATGATATGACGGTAACAAGGGGAAGAACGCTGCTATAAAAAGGTTGCAGTTGAAACTACAACAGCATACAAAATAAACATAATCCATCAGCCACCAAAAAAGAAGGAAAATTCAAATACTACCAGTACTATCAAAATAAAGAGACAATAGCTCGGACATGATCAAGAGCATAGAGCACAGCGAGGCAGTGCTGGTAGCCGCATCAAGTGCGAGATCTTAATCCTGCAAGAAAGAATGGAAGAGGAAGAGATTGGTTATAACTATAAACAACGCAAAACCATCATATTAAAAAGCATGAAGAGTGCGAAGGCATTGGTAAGCACTTTCTATAAAATGGAAAGAGGAAGTGGTAATGTCCTTGGGATCCAATACCGAAGACCAAAGTTTGAATAGGAATAAGAACTCATCGATCAACGCAACTAACGAGGATCTGCATTTCTGGAATAATCTACAATTTCTCTCCTTCCAAATAATCCAAATAATGGTATGAACCGACAAAGTCCAAGCGTTACGGTACAATGTATTCGAAGGCTTAGTGGACCAAACGGAAGCTAAATCAAGAGGAATAGAAGCTGTGCCCCACGCCAGAGTGCAAATCTTCCATAAAGAGATAACAGTGGGACATTGAGTGAAAAGATGATTAACATCTTCCTCGTGCTGGTCGCACATAACGCAGAGCTGACCCCAGGCTAGGTTTCTTTTATTCAGAACTTCAACTGTAAGAAGCTTGTTATTAAAAGCAAGCCAGGAGGTGATCTTGACCTTTAGAGGAGCCCAAGATTCCCAGAAATATTTGGCGATTGGTGATATCACTCCTCTCGAATTGAGGAAACTATAAAAAGATTTAACAGAAAACTCACCAGTAGAAGACCAGCGCCAACCGATGCCCTCGGACACTCTCCATTCATAGTTATTAAGATAATAAATGAGATTATCAAAGACCTCATTCAAAGAAGGGGGAAGATCGCTCGTGAATGGAATAAACCAATAGCGAGTATCATCAATCAAGGTGAATGAATCCGCTATAGTAGTCGTAGGATAGGCTGCCAGGCGGAAAATGGAAGGAAAGGCCGTAGCAAGCGTGGTGTTGCCAATCCACTGGTTAGTCCACAGTTTTGCTCTCGATCCATCATAACAAGAACGATAAATACCACACTGAAAAGCGGCGGAAGCTTTCCAAATACCTTTCCAAAAAGGGGAGGCGAAGCGATGAGTCGCCTCAGGAAACTCCCACCAATTGAAGGAAGCGGAACGATAACCTCTAATGCATCGAACCCATGGCAAATGGTCAGAATTATGTAGTTTCCACAACCATTTACCTAAGAGAGCGATGTTATGGTGACGAATGTCCAGAACACCAAGACCCCCTTCCTCCTTGGAAGTACATATCAGTTTCCACTGACACAGATGGGAACCTGGTTTAAACGATGAGGAGCCATTCCAGAAGAAATTATTTCTAATTTGGTTAATTCTTTTTATAACCCAGGAAGGTAAGAGATAGAATGACATAAGATAAAGGGGCATGGCTGAAATCACAGAGTTAAGAAGAGTCAGCCTGCCACCTCTAGACATAAGCTTGCACGACCAAACGTTGAGCCTGGCTTCCACTCTATCAATAAGAGGGAACCAATCCGATCTATGCAGCTTACCCCAGTGAAGGGGAATACCTAAGTAGGTGATCGGGAAAGAAGCGATGGGACAATTAAAAAAATTGGATACCTCTAGTTGGCGGTTGGGAGTTCCTCCCAGCCAGAGAACGGAAGATTTTTGAAAGTTAATCGATAAACCGGACACCATTTCAAAGCAGTAAATGAGTAGTTTGAGATTACGAAGAGAGTGTAAATTCGGTTTGGTGAAAATAATTGTGTCATCAGCATATTGGAGGTTGAGCACTCCCTCGAAAAAGGGAGAACTGCCAAGACCCTCTATCATATTCAAGTTCCAAGCATTTCGCAGGAGTTTGCTCAAGACATCTGCAACAAGAGATAAAAGCAGCGAAGATAGAGGGTCTCCTTGGCGGAGGCCACATCTGATTTTGAATTTGTGACCTTCCGAACCATTGATGAATAAAGAGGAAGTCCCAGAGAAAAGGCTGGATTTAATCCAAGCTATCCATTTGGGACCGAATCCCCGATAAATGAGAATATCCAGAAGGAAATCCCAATTAACATTGTCGTAAGCTTTTTGAAAATCAAGCTTAAGAAGAATACCTTCCGACTGAGTTCTATGACAGTGAGAGATGATTTCTTGGGCAGATGCAACACTGTCAAGAATGAAACGGTCTTTGATGAAACCTGATTGAGCTGAGTCGATCAAGAGCGAGATGATAGCACTCAGTCTAGAGGAAAGGACTTTCATAATGATTTTGAAGGAGGTGTTGATAAGGCTAATCGGTCTAAATTCCGAAACAAGGTGTGCCCCCGCTATTTTGGGGATGAGCACAATGTGAGCGTAATTAATATGGTCAAAAGAGAAGTTTCCTTGGTGAAGATCTTGAAACATCTTAAGAAGGTCTGCCTTAAGCAGATCCCAGAATTTTTGGAAAAAGAAAGTAGGAAAACCGTCGGGCCCAGGCGCCAAATCGCTTTTTAAAGCGAAGACCACCGATTTGATCTCATCAAGAGAGAAAGGAGCCTCGAGCGAGGAAAGGTCGTGATCTTGGATGCCATAAAGATGATCCCAATCAAGCTCGATCGAGCGATGTTTCTGCGTGCCTATAAGATTTTTGTAGAAAGAAAGGAATTCTCGATGAATGGAATCATCGGAAGTAAGATCCACTCCCTGAGCAGAAATAGAAGAAATACGGTTGCATCGTTGTCTATGCGAAGCAAAGTTATGAAAGAAAGCAGTATTCGCGTCTCCCTCCTTCATCCAATTGACCCGAGCTCTTTGAGCCCATTTAATATGGTCTTGATGGAGGATATCTGCGTATTCTTGCTTGCATGAACGACGTTCCGAACGATAAGATTCAGATAAGGGACCCAGTTCTTCCATCTTGTCAATGGATGCAATGGATTGCAAAAGGAAGTCCTTGAGAAAGTTGGTGTTACGTTGCCTCTCATAACGCCAGATCTTGCACCCATGCTTGATGGCGTAAAATTTAAGCAGAATATTGCCCAGCCCGGATGAACCGGAGACTGAGGCAAGGCATTCAGACACTAGGTTGATGAAAAGCTGGTCTTGAAGCCAAAATTTTTCAAAACGAAATTTGTGCTTGTAATTGAAACAGAAGTTGGAGTAAAGCACAATCAGAACATGATCAGAAGATGGATTTGGAAGAGCCTGGATGAAAGATTGATGAAAACGAGCCATCCAGTTTTGCGAAACCAGAAAGCGATCAAGTTTAGCAAAAGATGGGTGATCGCGTTGGTTGGACCAGGTGAAGGATCTACCGGAAATCGGTAAGTCCGATAAATGAAGATCACGGATGCAATCATTAAAAAGGCAAGATTGAGATATAGAAGATACAGGATTCGATCTTTCTGAATTAAAACTAGTAACATTGAAATCCCCACAAAAAGCACAGAGATGTGTGGAGTACTGCTGTAACGAAAGGAATTCATTCCAAAATAAATGGCGTCTATCTGAAGTAGAAGGACCGTATACTGAAATAACGGTAAGCGGGCAATTGATAAGGGTCCAATGGAGCTGGACAATTAAAAAGAAATTCAGGCGTTGAACTGAGATCAGAGAGAAAAGAGCCTCCTTGAATCCAAAGATGATCCCTCCTCTAGATCCAGTCGCATCCAGTGAAATCCATTTGGTAATAATGGATCCACCTAAGGAGCGAAAGATCGTAGGGGATGGGTCATCCAACTTGGACTCTTGGATGGAAATAATATCGCAACGAGAAGAAGTAATTAAATCGAGAATCGCCTTTTGCTTAGACGGGTAGTGCAAACCACGGATATTCCAAGAGACACTAATCATTAAAAAGACGGCGCTCCAGAACTCTGGAATATTCCTGCCTTCTAAGAGAAAGGATACGGGGAGAGTCCAAGGGATCGATCAAGAATCCTAGGTTATGAGCAGAAGCTGCCAACTCCGAGTTGGACAAAGAGTCAAAAATAGGAATGTAAATGGAGCCTAGCTGGTTAAAAGGCGTCAAAGAAGAAAGAGCAGGCGAGGCCTGCTGTGAGCTGGGACAGGGCTTGCTGCAAGAAACAAGCGAGACAGTGGTAAACGAGCGATGGGAATTCTTAGCTAAAAGGCGTGCACTTGACCTAATGAAACGTTTATTCGAGTTAGAGGGACGTAAATCATCGGGATAAGGATCACTCTTCTCTTGAATAAGAGCGGGCTGAACCTGAGAATCTCCCGATAAATAAGGAGGACAAGGGTCAATGACAGCCTTAAAAGTACCAATGGAGGAGATAGAAGCGCAATCAACAGACTTAAAAAGAATGGATGAATGGACTTTCATAAAATCTCGAGCTTCCGCCGCGAGAGATATGGAAGTCCATCTAAGAGAATAAGAAAAGAAAGAAACGGTCCCAATGCTGGACCGAGCACAAAGAGGTAATGAGCAAGTATTGAATATGATACCCAATTGGACAAGTTTAAAACAAAACACCGATATAAAATAGTAATTAACATTGAAGTGCGAAAACAAAATGAAATAGAATACCTTCTTCGACTGACCAATAGTCAACTCTGCTTCCTCTTCCGATAAGAGGGAGTCCTGCTCAGTCCAATCCGAGACTTTGATGGATGGTTTAGAAGAGATCTTGGAGGGAGAGAACGCAGGGTCCGATTTTTTCGGCGAAGGAAAGTGCGCTAACTGTTGGAATTGATCCCAATCTGAAGCGAAGTTTGGATTAACTTCCCAAGCCGGCCATTGAGAGGAAGAGCTCTTATCTTTAATAGCGGGAGGAGGCAACTCTATAGCTGATGCAGCTTTAGAGAAAATAGGCTGAGGTGCCTTGGATGGGAGAGGAGAGACCGATGAGGTCGCACTAGAGGTGCCTTTGATACCTTGGCGCTCCGGATTAATCCAAACCAGGTTGGGGGATTTTGAAGGAGAGATTTTAGAGATGGAGGGATGTGCCGGAGGTTTATAAGGGGTGGGAGGTATGCTGCGAGCAGCGCCAGCAGAACTAACTTTCAAATTAGGATTTTTAGTCTTAACAGAAGAAGTGCCGGGGTGAAATGGAGAGGATAAGTCAGCACCAAAGGATAGAGACTTGGGATGAGGGCTAAGATCACGCTGAGCAGCTGGAGACTGATCATGGTAATGCACTGATACGGCAAAAGAAGAAATCCCGTTAGTAAGGCAAAAAGCTTCAATACGAGCAGGAGGGGAATGACAGCGAAAAATCGCCTCAATCTGCAGACTACCTGAGGCCAATCTAGCCTTGGAAGATATGCTAACAATCTCGCCAATACACTTAGCCATCTCTCCTACAAGGCGGAGAGAATCACAAAACGGAGGCAGACCGACAAGAGAAACTTTAGTATCAGGGGATCCAAGACCTTGAGAAGAAGAGGGAATCTTAACCCACTGTCTAACTGACAGAGAAATGTTGCCAATAGATAAGGACGAAGATGCAATAAGGTCTTCCAAAATCTTAGTGGTAGGACAATGGATGACCAAATCACCATTAGAACAATTGTACAGGACCCATTCCCAATCATCTACATTGCAGTGATTACTAAGAAAAGAGTTCACAGTATAGAAGGGTACCGCACCTCCAGAGAAAGAAATGGCTCCAAAGTTACCAAAATAGCCCAAGCGATCAGTGAGCTCAGCTTTGGGAATGAACACCTGAGGAAGCATCTGCTTACCAGGACGAGAAGGCTGCTCAGCAGGCATTGGAAGGGGGGAGAGGGTTCAGATGAATGATGCACCGGAAGGGGGGTGGGAAGCAAAGGAGCACTTGAAGAAGAAGTCTGCTTCTGAGATTTAGGAGGTTTAGAAGAGTGGAATTGATTGCGCAGAGATTGAAGATCCACCGCTTTCAAAATCTGATCGGAGATAGAAACCCCTAAAGGAAGCCCAAGTGTTTTTTGAAGCGCATGACACCTATGTTTGGCATGCCCTGATTTCTCACAGAATAGACACTTCATCTTGTAATGGCAGTCGATTTTGAAGTGACCTGGTTGAAGACAATGAAAACAGACCAGAGCTCGTTTTCGAGAACTAGAGGGGAAATGGAGAGAGAGAGATGAAGAGGACGATGAAGAAGGGCGGGAGATGTACGAGCGGAAGCCAGAAGGAAGCTTCACGCTACCGGGCTGAAAATGGGCCTGAACCGGCTGCTGAGAGCAAAGCAGCCCAGGAAGAGGTACCTTTTGAATAGTTGTTTTTTTTTTCTTTACTACCTCAACCCACGTAAGTTCCATGGGCTTCTGATGAAAGGCCCACAAACAAAAGAAACACAGAGAGGAAGAGAAGAAAAAAGAGTGGTTAAGGAGAGGACGAAGGTGAACGAGCACCGGAGGTAATTGCCGACGACGGCAAAGATAGAAAGAAGGAGAGAAAGCACTCCTATATAACAGAACAACCAGCACCCTGAGATGCTAGAGCACCTCGAAGATGGGAAATTAAGGAGAGAAAGCACCGAAGCTGAGAGATCTAACGCTATCAGAGAGCCAGCGCAACCACTGCTCACAGCGCAACCACTGCTCACAAAAAAGTGACTCTTTTTTAATGGCTTCCTTCATGGAATCAAATCTTCGAAGAGGGGATGATTACGTATTGAAGGATTTGGGGGGAAGGGAAAGAAACTTTGAAGCAACCATTTGTATGTACTTCCGGATTTTGATATTTGATAATGAGAAAGCAATTAAAAAGGCAAAAAACAAGTCAATCTTTGAGGCATTTATAAACAGATCAAAATTTTGATAACTGCAAGTATACAATCAGGGCCGGTCTTGAGTTTCCAGGGGTCCGAGCCGAACTCCCGAAATTGGGTCTCCATACATTTTAAATATTTAAAAAAATGTATACAAAAATTTGCACATTTTTCAAAGCAAAATATGTAAAATATATATCATCGAATAACTGAGAAAAAAGAGCCAAAGAGAGTTTGTTTTAAATATGGATTTTGGGTTTGAATTTAAATGTGAGTTTCGGGTTTGAGTTTCGATTGATTTAAATGTGAAATTGTTTTTAAATCACCCAAATTTAAAGCCTCAAATTCAATCAAGCTCAAACCCAAATAATTTAAACAAAATTTCAAAGGCCCGAATATTAATTTATGAGGGCCCCTAATAACAATTTTTTTTACGTGCAGAATATGTGTCTATATTTATAAGGGGAGTACAAATTTGGGGGTCCTAAAATTGTAAATTATCTGGGGGTCTGAGGTAGCCGCCTCACCGGCTTCAAGGGTGGGGCCGGCCCTGGATACAATAGGTGTACAAATCTCCTTCACTAACACCTACTCACCACCACTAACTTATGTAACCAAATAGAGCACTGTCGGCAGATACCACCAAATGCCACCAACCTTTTGTTGGAAGTCAAAAGCCACCTACCATCCACCAAACAATGTGTGAAAATTAGAGGCAGAAGGTAGGTGTTGCCACCAACCTCTCCGTTCTCTCCCACTCCTCTCTTTCCTCTTCCAACTATAAATAAGGGTTGGAGGAAAGGGTTTAAAATGCAGCAGCAGCAGAGCAGAGCAACAACAGCTCAGTGAGGATTAAGAAAAGAAAGAGGGATTAAGAAAAAAAAACATTACAAGAGTGTTCTCAAGAGGGATAAAATTGAATCCCCTTAGAGATAATTTGTATACTTGTATTTTTCCTCAAATTTATGAGAGAGTGTTTCTCCTATTATAAGAGAGAGTAAAAATTATACTCTCCTTATATTTAAAGAGAATGTTGTAATCCCTACTTTTAGCAGTAAAATCTCACTACTTTGCCCGTGGTTTTTATCCCGTTTCCTTTGGGAGTTTTCCACGTAAAATATTTGTGTCCACTTTATTTTCACTTTCTCAATTTCACTTTAGTTGTGGGGTAGTTTCTGCCCATAACTATCCTAACAATGGTATCAGAGCTTTGGTTGTCAGGGGTGAAACAGAAATGTCGACTACAACAAAATTCGATGTTGAGAAATTCAACGGGAGCAATTTCTCGTTGTAGAAAATGAAGATCAAGGTGATCTTAAGGAAGGATAATTGCTTAGCAGCAATTGAAGATAGGCCCGCTGTTACCGCTGAATCTGGTGTAGGGGCAAATAGATAGTATTTGTGGATTCTTGGGCAAACTGAATGGTCGGAACTTAACTTCTTCCACCGGAGTTGGTCCGCTAACTCCCGCCGTTCACCTGCAAAAAGTGCGAAACACCGGGGTTGATCCCGGCGACGCACCCTCCGACGCTCAAGTCAGTAATCAGGAGAGATTATGAAAGAACGTAAATTGGCGAAAGATTGATTACCTCTTAATGGTGGTGGATGGGGGGGTATTTATAGCCTTCGTTGGGATCAAAATTTAGAAGGTAATCCCTAATTCCCAGTGAAAGGATAGATTTGAATCAAGGCCGTTGATTAGGATTAATCAGAAACACTACAAAAGAAAGTAGCTTTCCCGGTGCTTTTTGACGTCTATACCGGTGTTTTTTTACGCCGGTGAAACTTTCACCGGCGTTTACAATAGCGCCGGTCCAAATGCCACCGAAGCGGGCATCGCTGAAACGAAGGGGTCTACACCGGCGTTTTTGGTGGACGCTGGTAAATGTCGGAACTACACCGGCGGTCATAAAACGCCGGTGTATGTCGGTCTCTGAGTGCCGTTCTTGTGCACCTATATACATTCACCGGCGGTCGTAAACCGCCGGTATTTATCAATTCACCGGCGTGTATAAAAACGCCGGTGCAGATCGAAAGTATACCGGCGGTCAAGGAACGCCGGTGTATGTGCATTTATGAGCGCCTGCTTTTCCCTATTTACGAACACCGGCGCGACCAAAAAACGCCGGTGTAGTTATATACGTCGGCGTTTATAAAACGTCGGTGTACGTCTGTGCCGTTACAGCTGATAACATTCACCGGCGTGCGTTGAAACGCCGATGTATCACACACTCCAACAATTAGATTATATAGACCGTCGTTTTTTAAAACGGCGTTCTGGCTATGCCCGTTTATTTTCGATACTCCGCTTTTCCGTTCGATTTCAATTCACAGTTTCATTTACAAAACCTGTAAACTAATTCTCACAACTGATTCAATCAATTTCGTTGCATACTACTGCGCAAACCACAACCAAACACAAGAATAATTAAAGATAATCAAGTTTCACACGTGTCATATCAACGTCCAAATTCATTGATTAATTAACAGTGTCATAATTAACAAATTAATATAGAGACTAACATCCCAAATATCCAAACAAACCAGTCTGACAAATATCCAAAATATCCCAAATTCAAAGTATGACATAACTCTCATAAAAAAAACCAGTCTGACATAACAACAGCAAGGAGGAGGACATAAGAACAACAACCATACAGCAAGGAGGACATAAGAACAGCAAGGAGGACCGCAGATTCATACCCCTCGAGTAGCTTCAGCTCTGATCATCAGAATTTCCTTCATCTTGACGACCGCTCTGTGAAAAAAAAACAATAGTTTAATTGAACAGTAGATCACAATACAGAATATACATATTTTTTGAACTTGCAAAAAGAACTACCTGTATCTCGAATTATAAGATCAAAGTGCCAACTGCAAATGGAATTGTTAATGATATATACAGAGGTAAAATAATTACATTGCAATGCTAAAAATCTAGTACTTAATTTTGTTTTTAAATATATCTAAAATAACAAAACAAATGAAAATTCAGTATCTAACTTGAAACCTTTATATTCTCCTCTGATTGGAAATATCCACTATCTAAAACAGTAAAACAAATGAAAATTCAGTATCTAAGCATGTCCTTCATGGATTGTTCAGACAATCCATGAAATTGTCATCGTGGACGGAAACCAAATATAAGAAAAATAAGAAAAATAAGATAGGGCTCATAACAAGTGTATTTTTAGGGAACTGTCATCGTGGAAGGAAACCAAATATATATAGAAGCCCGAAATGGAAACAGAAAGAAGAAAGGTAGAGACTTTGGATACACCAGGCTAACATAGCGGCATTTTCCTCATCTCTCTCTCATCCCCTATTTCCCTTCAGCACACGAACACAAAGAGACATCAGCAACCACCTTAAGAGCGACAAGAACAACAATAATAATAAATTATTATGAACAAGATGTCTCTATATGGGTTTCCAGATCTCCACTCGAGCCCACTCTTTCTAATCACAGCCCAATTAAGAACATAGACAACATCCACTAAACAATCCAATCATAGCCCAGTCAAAATTTGCCATCCTTGATCTTAATGAAATAAGCTTCATTAACAGTGAAAGAAAATGAGGATGCTAGCAGCATACTTAGTTTGGAAGTGAACCCATTTTTTGTTAAAAAATCATGCCAAAGATGGCAATCAGCTTCATTAACAGTATCTGAAAATGAAAATTTCCATTATCTGAGCTTATATGTTGCTCTGCTAATTCACTGTGCCCAACTAAATCTAAAACTCAATTGTTGTGCATATCCGGAGGATTTTGGCATACGTACCTATAGCATCCTCAGTTCACAGTAAACCCGTTTTGGTCAAAAAAACATGCCAAGATCACAATCAGATGCATGAAAATAAGCTTCACTGCACTAACAACAAAAGAAGAAACTGGGGATGCTATGCAGCATACTTAGTTTGGAAGTGAACCCATTTTGTGTTAAACAATCAGGATACATTGACAGTATCTGAAAATAAAAATTTCTCCATTATCTGAGCTTATATGTTGCTCTACTACTTTTTTAGCCCAACTATATCGCAAAACCCAAGTGTTGTGCATATCCGGCCGGGGATTTTGGCATACGAACCTATATAATATCCACAGTTCACAGTGAACCCATTTTTGGTATAAAAACAAACATGCCAAGAAGACAATCAGGTGCTTGAAATCAGCTTCACTAACAGTTAGTGAAAATGGGACCATAAAATAGCTTAAGAAGACCATCAGGTTTGTGAAATAAGCTTCACTAACAGTGAAAGAAACTGGGGATGCTATGCAGCATACTTAGTTTGGAAGTGAACCCATTTTGTGTTAAAAAAACCATGCCAAAGATTGCAATCAGGTTACATTGACAGTATCTGAAAACGAAAATTTCTCCATTATCTGAGCTTATATGTTGCTCTACTACTTTTTTAGCCCAACTATATCGCAAAACCCAAGTGTTGTGCATATCCGGCCGGAGTATTTTGGCATACGTACCTATATAATATCCTCAGTTCACAGTGAACCCATTTTTGGTATAAAAACATACATGCCAAGAAGACAATCAGGTGCTTGAAATCAGCTTCACTAACAGTTAGTGAAAATGGGACCATAAAATAGCTTAAGAAGACCATCAGGTTTGTGAAATAAGCTTCACTAACAGTGAAAGAAACTGGGGATGCTATGCAGCATACTTAGTTTGGAAGTGAACCCATTTTGTGTTAAAAAAACCATGCCAAAGATTGCAAACAGGTTACATTGACAGTATCTGAAAACGAAAATTTCTCCATTATCTGAGCTTATATGTTGCTCTACTACTTTTTTAGCCCAACTATATCGCAAAACCCAAGTGTTGTGCATATCCGGCCGGAGGATTTTGGCATACGTACCTATATAATATCCTCAGTTCACAGTGAACCCATTTTTGGTATAAAAACATACATGCCAAGAAGACAATCAGGTGCTTGAAATCAGCTTCACTAACAGTTAGTGAAAAAGGGACCATAAAATAGCTTAAGAAGACCATCAGGTTTGTGAAATAAGCTTCACTAACAGTGAAAGAAACTGGGGATGCTATGCAGCATACTTAGTTTGGAAGTGAACCCATTTTGTGTTAAAAAAACCATGCCAAAGATTGCAATCAGGTTACATTGACAGTATCTGAAAATGAAAATTTCTCCATTATCTGAGCTTATATGTTGCTCTACTACTTTTTTAGCCCAACTATATCGCAAAACCCAAGTGTTGTGCATATCCGGTCGGAGGATTTTGGCATACGTACCTATATAATATCCTCAGTTCACAGTGAACCCATTTTTGGTATAAAAACATACATGCCAAGAAGACAATCAGGTGCTTGAAATCAGCTTCACTAACAGTTAGTGAAAATGGGACCATAAAATAGCTTAAGAAGACCATCAGGTTTGTGAAATAAGCTTCACTAACAGTGAAAGAAACTGGGGATGCTATGCAGCATACTTAGTTTGGAAGTGAACCCATTTTGTGTTAAAAAAACCATGCCAAAGATTGCAATCAGGTTACATTGACAGTATCTGAAAATGAAAATTTCTCCATTATCTGAGCTTATATGTTGCTCTACTACTTTTTTAGCCCAACTATATCGCAAAACCCAAGTGTTGTGCATATCCGGCAGGAGTATTTTGGCATACGTACCTATATAATATCCTCAGTTCACAGTGAACCCATTTTTGGTATAAAAACATACATGCCAAGAAGACAATCAGGTGCTTGAAATCAGCTTCACTAACAGTTAGTGAAAATGGGACCATAAAATAGCTTAAGAAGACCATCAGGTTTGTGAAATAAGCTTCACTAACAGTGAAAGAAACTGGGGATGCTATGCAGCATACTTAGTTTGGAAGTGAACCCATTTTGTGTTAAAAAAATCATGCCAAAGATTGCAATCAGGTTACATTGACAGTATCTGAAAACGAAAATTTCTCCATTATCTGAGCTTATATGTTGCTCTACTAATTTTTTAGCCCAACTATATCGCAAAACCCAAGTGTTGTGCATATCCGGCAGGAGTATTTTGGCATACGTACCTATATAATATCCTCAGTTCACAGTGAACCCATTTTTGGTATAAAAACATACATGCCAAGAAGACAATCAGGTGCTTGAAATCAGCTTCACTAACAGTTAGTGAAAATGGGACCATAAAATAGCTTAAGAAGACCATCAGGTTTGTGAAATAAGCTTCACTAACAGTGAAAGAAACTGGGGATGCTATGCAGCATACTTAGTTTGGAAGTGAACCCATTTTGTGTTAAAAAAACCATGCCAAAGATTGCAAACAGGTTACATTGACAGTATCTGAAAACGAAAATTTCTCCATTATCTGAGCTTATATGTTGCTCTACTACTTTTTTAGCCCAACTATATCGCAAAACCCAAGTGTTGTGCATATCCGGCCGGAGGATTTTGGCATACGTACCTATATAATATCCTCAGTTCACAGTGAACCCATTTTTGGTATAAAAACATACATGCCAAGAAGACAATCAGGTGCTTGAAATCAGCTTCACTAACAGTTAGTGAAAAAGGGACCATAAAATAGCTTAAGAAGACCATCAGGTTTGTGAAATAAGCTTCACTAACAGTGAAAGAAACTGGGGATGCTATGCAGCATACTTAGTTTGGAAGTGAACCCATTTTGTGTTAAAAAAACCATGCCAAAGATTGCAATCAGGTTACATTGACAGTATCTGAAAATGAAAATTTCTCCATTATCTGAGCTTATATGTTGCTCTACTACTTTTTTAGCCCAACTATATCGCAAAACCCAAGTGTTGTGCATATCCGGTCGGAGGATTTTGGCATACGTACCTATATAATATCCTCAGTTCACAGTGAACCCATTTTTGGTATAAAAACATACATGCCAAGAAGACAATCAGGTGCTTGAAATCAGCTTCACTAACAGTTAGTGAAAATGGGACCATAAAATAGCTTAAGAAGACCATCAGGTTTGTGAAATAAGCTTCACTAACAGTGAAAGAAACTGGGGATGCTATGCAGCATACTTAGTTTGGAAGTGAACCCATTTTGTGTTAAAAAAACCATGCCAAAGATTGCAATCAGGTTACATTGACAGTATCTGAAAATGAAAATTTCTCCATTATCTGAGCTTATATGTTGCTCTACTACTTTTTTAGCCCAACTATATCGCAAAACCCAAGTGTTGTGCATATCCGGCCGGAGGATTTTGGCATACGTACCTATATAATATCCACAGTTCACAGTGAACCCATTTTTGGTATAAAAACAAACATGCCAAGAAGACAATCAGGTGCTTGAAATCAGCTTCACTAACAGTTAGTGAAAATGGGACCATAAAATAGCTTAAGAAGACCATCAGGTTTGTGAAATAAGCTTCACTAACAGTGAAAGAAACTGGGGATGCTATGCAGCATACTTAGTTTGGAAGTGAACCCATTTTGTGTTAAAAAAACCATGCCAAAGATTGCAATCAGGTTACATTGACAGTATCTGAAAACGAAAATTTCTCCATTATCTGAGCTTATATGTTGCTCTACTACTTTTTTAGCCCAACTATATCGCAAAACCCAAGTGTTGTGCATATCCGGCCGGAGGATTTTGGCATACGTACCTATATAATATCCTCAGTTCACAGTGAACCCATTTTTGGTATAAAAACATACATGCCAAGAAGACAATCAGGTGCTTGAAATCAGCTTCACTAACAGTTAGTGAAAATGGGACCATAAAATAGCTTAAGAAGACCGTCAGGTTTGTGAAATAAGCTTCACTAACAGTGAAAGAAACTGGGGATGCTATGCAGCATACTTAGTTTGGAAGTGAACCCATTTTGTGTTAAAAAAACCATGCCAAAGATTGCAAACAGGTTACATTGACAGTATCTGAAAATGAAAATTTCTCCATTATCTGAGCTTATATGTTGCTCTACTACTTTTTTAGCCCAACTATATCGCAAAACCCAAGTGTTGTGCATATCCGGCCGGAGGATTTTGGCATACGTACCTATATAATATCCACAGTTCACAGTGAACCAATTTTTGGTATAAAAACATACATGCCAAGAAGACAATCAGGTGCTTGAAATCAGCTTCACTAACAGTTAGTGAAAATGGGACCATAAAATAGCTTAAGAAGACCATCAGGTTTGTGAAATAAGCTTCACTAACAGTGAAAGAAACTGGGGATGCTATGCAGCATACTTAGTTTGGAAGTGAACCCATTTTGTGTTAGAAAAACCATGCCAAAGATTGCAATCAGGTTACATTGACAGTATCTGAAAATGAAAATTTCTCCATTATCTGAGCTTATATGTTGCTCTACTACTTTTTTAGCCCAACTATATCGCAAAACCCAAGTGTTGTGCATATCCGGCCGGAGGATTTTGGCATACGTACCTATATAATATCCACAGTTCACAATGAACCCATTTTTGGTATAAAAACAAACATGCCAAGAAGACAATCAGGTGCTTGAAATCAGCTTCACTAACAGTTAGTGAAAATGGGACCATAAAATAGCTTAAGAAGACCATCAGGTTTGTGAAATACGCTTCACTAACAGTGAAAGAAACTGGGGATGCTATGCAGCATACTTAGTTTGGAAGTGAACCCATTTTGTGTTAAAAAAACCATGCCAAAGATTGCAATCAGGTTACATTGACAGTATCTGAAAACGAAAATTTCTCCATTATCTGAGCTTATATGTTGCTCTACTACTTTTTTAGCCCAACTATATCGCAAAACCCAAGTGTTGTGCATATCCGGCCGGAGGATTTTGGCATACGTACCTATATAATATCCACAGTTCACAGTGAACCCATTTTTGGTATAAAAACAAACATGCCAAGAAGACAATCAGGTGCTTGAAATCAGCTTCACTAACAGTTAGTGAAAATGGGACCATAAAATAGCTTAAGAAGACCATCAGGTTTGTGAAATAAGCTTCACTAACAGTGAAAGAAACTGGGGATGCTATGCAGCATACTTTGTTTGGAAGTGAACCCATTTTGTGTTAAAAAAACCATGCCAAAGATTGCAATCAGGTTACATTGACAGTATCTGAAAACGAAAATTTCTCCATTATCTGAGCTTATATGTTGCTCTACTACTTTTTTAGCCCAACTATATCGCAAAACCCAAGTGTTGTGCATATCCGGCCGGAGGATTTTGGCATACGTACCTATATAATATCCTCAGTTCACAGTGAACCCATTTTTGGTATAAAAACATACATGCCAAGAAGACAATCAGGTGCTTGAAATCAGCTTCACTAACAGTTAGTGAAAATGGGACCATAAAATAGCTTAAGAAGACCGTCAGGTTTGTGAAATAAGCTTCACTAACAGTGAAAGAAACTGGGGATGCTATGCAGCATACTTAGTTTGGAAGTGAACCCATTTTGTGTTAAAAAAACCATGCCAAAGATTGCAATCAGGTTACATTGACAGTATCTGAAAATGAAAATTTCTCCATTATCTGAGCTTATATGTTGCTCTACTACTTTTTTAGCCCAACTATATCGCAAAACCCAAGTGTTGTGCATATCCGGCCGGAGGATTTTGGCATACGTACCTATATAATATCCACAGTTCACAGTGAACCAATTTTTGGTATAAAAACATACATGCCAAGAAGACAATCAGGTGCTTGAAATCAGCTTCACTAACAGTTAGTGAAAATGGGACCATAAAATAGCTTAAGAAGACCATCAGGTTTGTGAAATAAGCTTCACTAACAGTGAAAGAAACTGGGGATGCTATGCAGCATACTTAGTTTGGAAGTGAACCCATTTTGTGTTAGAAAAACCATGCCAAAGATTGCAATCAGGTTACATTGACAGTATCTGAAAATGAAAATTTCTCCATTATCTGAGCTTATATGTTGCTCTACTACTTTTTTAGCCCAACTATATCGCAAAACCCAAGTGTTGTGCATATCCGGCCGGAGGATTTTGGCATACGTACCTATATAATATCCACAGTTCACAGTGAACCAATTTTTGGTATAAAAACATACATGCCAAGAAGACAATCAGGTGCTTGAAATCAGCTTCACTAACAGTTAGTGAAAATGGGACCATAAAATAGCTTAAGAAGACCATCAGGTTTGTGAAATAAGCTTCACTAACAGTGAAAGAAACTGGGGATGCTATGCAGCATACTTAGTTTGGAACTGAACCCATTTTGTGTTAGAAAAACCATGCCAAAGATTGCAATCAGGTTACATTGACAGTATCTGAAAATGAAAATTTCTCCATTATCTGAGCTTATATGTTGCTCTACTACTTTTTTAGCCCAACTATATCGCAAAACCCAAGTGTTGTGCATATCCGGCCGGAGGATTTTGGCATACGTACCTATATAATATCCTCAGTTCACAGTGAACCCATTTTTGGTATAAAAACAAACGTGCCAAGAAGGCAATCAGGTGCTTGAAATCAGCTTCACTAACAGTTAGTGAAAATGGGACCATAAAATAGCTTAAGAAGACCATCAGGTTTGTGAAATAAGCTTCACTAACAGTGAAAGAAACTGGGGATGCTATGCAGCATACTTAGTTTGGAAGTGAACCCATTTTGTGTTAGAAAAACCATGCCAAAGATTGCAATCAGGTTACATTGACAGTATCTGAAAATGAAAATTTCTCCATTATCTGAGCTTATATGTTGCTCTACTACTTTTTTAGCCCAACTATATCGCAAAACCCAAGTGTTGTGCATATCCGGCCGGAGGATTTTGGCATACGTACCTATATAATATCCACAGTTCACAATGAACCCATTTTTGGTATAAAAACAAACATGCCAAGAAGACAATCAGGTGCTTGAAATCAGCTTCACTAACAGTTAGTGAAAATGGGACCATAAAATAGCTTAAGAAGACCATCAGGTTTGTGAAATAAGCTTCACTAACAGTGAAAGAAACTGGGGATGCTATGCAGCATACTTAGTTTGGAAGTGAACCCATTTTGTGTTAAAAAAACCATGCCAAAGATTGCAATCAGGTTACATTGACAGTATCTGAAAACGAAAATTTCTCCATTATCTGAGCTTATATGTTGCTCTACTACTTTTTTAGCCCAACTATATCGCAAAACCCAAGTGTTGTGCATATCCGGCCGGAGGATTTTGGCATACGTACCTATATAATATCCACAGTTCACAGTGAACCCATTTTTGGTATAAAAACAAACATGCCAAGAAGACAATCAGGTGCTTGAAATCAGCTTCACTAACAGTTAGTGAAAATGGGACCATAAAATAGCTTAAGAAGACCATCAGGTTTGTGAAATAAGCTTCACTAACAGTGAAAGAAACTGGGGATGCTATGCAGCATACTTAGTTTGGAAGTGAACCCATTTTGTGTTAAAAAAACCATGCCAAAGATTGCAATCAGGTTACATTGACAGTATCTGAAAACGAAAATTTCTCCATTATCTGAGCTTATATGTTGCTCTACTACTTTTTTAGCCCAACTATATCGCAAAACCCAAGTGTTGTGCATATCCGGTCGGAGGATTTTGGCATACGTACCTATATAATATCCTCAGTTCACAGTGAACCCATTTTTGGTATAAAAACATACATGCCAAGAAGACAATCAGGTGCTTGAAATCAGCTTCACTAACAGTTAGTGAAAATGGGACCATAAAATAGCTTAAGAAGACCATCAGGTTTGTGAAATAAGCTTCACTAACAGTGAAAGAAACTGGGGATGCTATGCAGCATACTTAGTTTGGAAGTGAACCCATTTTGTGTTAAAAAAACCATGCCAAAGATTGCAATCAGGTTACATTGACAGTATCTGAAAATGAAAATTTCTCCATTATCTGAGCTTATATGTTGCTCTACTACTTTTTTAGCCCAACTATATCGCAAAACCCAAGTGTTGTGCATATCCGGCCGGAGGATTTTGGCATACGTACCTATATAATATCCACAGTTCACAGTGAACCCATTTTTGGTATAAAAACAAACATGCCAAGAAGACAATCAGGTGCTTGAAATCAGCTTCACTAACAGTTAGTGAAAATGGGACCATAAAATAGCTTAAGAAGACCATCAGGTTTGTGAAATAAGCTTCACTAACAGTGAAAGAAACTGGGGATGCTATGCAGCATACTTAGTTTGGAAGTGAACCCATTTTGTGTTAAAAAAACCATGCCAAAGATTGCAATCAGGTTACATTGACAGTATCTGAAAACGAAAATTTCTCCATTATCTGAGCTTATATGTTGCTCTACTACTTTTTTAGCCCAACTATATCGCAAAACCCAAGTGTTGTGCATATCCGGCCGGAGGATTTTGGCATACGTACCTATATAATATCCTCAGTTCACAGTGAACCCATTTTTGGTATAAAAACATACATGCCAAGAAGACAATCAGGTGCTTGAAATCAGCTTCACTAACAGTTAGTGAAAATGGGACCATAAAATAGCTTAAGAAGACCGTCAGGTTTGTGAAATAAGCTTCACTAACAGTGAAAGAAACTGGGGATGCTATGCAGCATACTTAGTTTGGAAGTGAACCCATTTTGTGTTAAAAAAACCATGCCAAAGATTGCAAACAGGTTACATTGACAGTATCTGAAAATGAAAATTTCTCCATTATCTGAGCTTATATGTTGCTCTACTACTTTTTTAGCCCAACTATATCGCAAAACCCAAGTGTTGTGCATATCCGGCCGGAGGATTTTGGCATACGTACCTATATAATATCCACAGTTCACAGTGAACCAATTTTTGGTATAAAAACATACATGCCAAGAAGACAATCAGGTGCTTGAAATCAGCTTCACTAACAGTTAGTGAAAATGGGACCATAAAATAGCTTAAGAAGACCATCAGGTTTGTGAAATAAGCTTCACTAACAGTGAAAGAAACTGGGGATGCTATGCAGCATACTTAGTTTGGAAGTGAACCCATTTTGTGTTAGAAAAACCATGCCAAAGATTGCAATCAGGTTACATTGACAGTATCTGAAAATGAAAATTTCTCCATTATCTGAGCTTATATGTTGCTCTACTACTTTTTTAGCCCAACTATATCGCAAAACCCAAGTGTTGTGCATATCCGGCCGGAGGATTTTGGCATACGTACCTATATAATATCCACAGTTCACAATGAACCCATTTTTGGTATAAAAACAAACATGCCAAGAAGACAATCAGGTGCTTGAAATCAGCTTCACTAACAGTTAGTGAAAATGGGACCATAAAATAGCTTAAGAAGACCATCAGGTTTGTGAAATACGCTTCACTAACAGTGAAAGAAACTGGGGATGCTATGCAGCATACTTAGTTTGGAAGTGAACCCATTTTGTGTTAAAAAAACCATGCCAAAGATTGCAATCAGGTTACATTGACAGTATCTGAAAACGAAAATTTCTCCATTATCTGAGCTTATATGTTGCTCTACTACTTTTTTAGCCCAACTATATCGCAAAACCCAAGTGTTGTGCATATCCGGCCGGAGGATTTTGGCATACGTACCTATATAATATCCACAGTTCACAGTGAACCCATTTTTGGTATAAAAACAAACATGCCAAGAAGACAATCAGGTGCTTGAAATCAGCTTCACTAACAGTTAGTGAAAATGGGACCATAAAATAGCTTAAGAAGACCATCTGGTTTGTGAAATAAGCTTCACTAACAGTGAAAGAAACTGGGGATGCTATGCAGCATACTTAGTTTGGAAGTGAACCCATTTTGTGTTAAAAAAACCATGCCAAAGATTGCAATCAGGTTACATTGACAGTATCTGAAAACGAAAATTTCTCCATTATCTGAGCTTATATGTTGCTCTACTACTTTTTTAGCCCAACTATATCGCAAAACCCAAGTGTTGTGCATATCCGGCCGGAGGATTTTGGCATACGTACCTATATAATATCCTCAGTTCACAGTGAACCCATTTTTGGTATAAAAACATACATGCCAAGAAGACAATCAGGTGCTTGAAATCAGCTTCACTAACAGTTAGTGAAAATGGGACCATAAAATAGCTTAAGAAGACCGTCAGGTTTGTGAAATAAGCTTCACTAACAGTGAAAGAAACTGGGGATGCTATGCAGCATACTTAGTTTGGAAGTGAACCCATTTTGTGTTAAAAAAACCATGCCAAAGATTGCAATCAGGTTACATTGACAGTATCTGAAAATGAAAATTTCTCCATTATCTGAGCTTATATGTTGCTCTACTACTTTTTTAGCCCAACTATATCGCAAAACCCAAGTGTTGTGCATATCCGGCCGGAGGATTTTGGCATACGTACCTATATAATATCCACAGTTCACAGTGAACCAATTTTTGGTATAAAAACATACATGCCAAGAAGACAATCAGGTGCTTGAAATCAGCTTCACTAACAGTTAGTGAAAATGGGACCATAAAATAGCTTAAGAAGACCATCAGGTTTGTGAAATAAGCTTCACTAACAGTGAAAGAAACTGGGGATGCTATGCAGCATACTTAGTTTGGAAGTGAACCCATTTTGTGTTAGAAAAACCATGCCAAAGATTGCAATCAGGTTACATTGACAGTATCTGAAAATGAAAATTTCTCCATTATCTGAGCTTATATGTTGCTCTACTACTTTTTTAGCCCAACTATATCGCAAAACCCAAGTGTTGTGCATATCCGGCCGGAGGATTTTGGCATACGTACCTATATAATATCCACAGTTCACAGTGAACCAATTTTTGGTATAAAAACATACATGCCAAGAAGACAATCAGGTGCTTGAAATCAGCTTCACTAACAGTTAGTGAAAATGGGACCATAAAATAGCTTAAGAAGACCATCAGGTTTGTGAAATAAGCTTCACTAACAGTGAAAGAAACTGGGGATGCTATGCAGCATACTTAGTTTGGAAGTGAACCCATTTTGTGTTAGAAAAACCATGCCAAAGATTGCAATCAGGTTACATTGACAGTATCTGAAAATGAAAATTTCTCCATTATCTGAGCTTATATGTTGCTCTACTACTTTTTTAGCCCAACTATATCGCAAAACCCAAGTGTTGTGCATATCCGGCCGGAGGATTTTGGCATACGTACCTATATAATATCCACAGTTCACAGTGAACCAATTTTTGGTATAAAAACATACATGCCAAGAAGACAATCAGGTGCTTGAAATCAGCTTCACTAACAGTTAGTGAAAATGGGACCATAAAATAGCTTAAGAAGACCATCAGGTTTGTGAAATAAGCTTCACTAACAGTGAAAGAAACTGGGGATGCTATGCAGCATACTTAGTTTGGAACTGAACCCATTTTGTGTTAGAAAAACCATGCCAAAGATTGCAATCAGGTTACATTGACAGTATCTGAAAATGAAAATTTCTCCATTATCTGAGCTTATATGTTGCTCTACTACTTTTTTAGCCCAACTATATCGCAAAACCCAAGTGTTGTGCATATCCGGCCGGAGGATTTTGGCATACGTACCTATATAATATCCTCAGTTCACAGTGAACCCATTTTTGGTATAAAAACAAACGTGCCAAGAAGGCAATCAGGTGCTTGAAATCAGCTTCACTAACAGTTAGTGAAAATGGGACCATAAAATAGCTTAAGAAGACCATCAGGTTTGTGAAATAAGCTTCACTAACAGTGAAAGAAACTGGGGATGCTATGCAGCATACTTAGTTTGGAAGTGAACCCATTTTGTGTTAGAAAAACCATGCCAAAGATTGCAATCAGGTTACATTGACAGTATCTGAAAATGAAAATTTCTCCATTATCTGAGCTTATATGTTGCTCTACTACTTTTTTAGCCCAACTATATCGCAAAACCCAAGTGTTGTGCATATCCGGCCGGAGGATTTTGGCATACGTACCTATATAATATCCACAGTTCACAATGAACCCATTTTTGGTATAAAAACAAACATGCCAAGAAGACAATCAGGTGCTTGAAATCAGCTTCACTAACAGTTAGTGAAAATGGGACCATAAAATAGCTTAAGAAGACCATCAGGTTTGTGAAATAAGCTTCACTAACAGTGAAAGAAACTGGGGATGCTATGCAGCATACTTAGTTTGGAAGTGAACCCATTTTGTGTTAAAAAAACCATGCCAAAGATTGCAATCAGGTTACATTGACAGTATCTGAAAACGAAAATTTCTCCATTATCTGAGCTTATATGTTGCTCTACTACTTTTTTAGCCCAACTATATCGCAAAACCCAAGTGTTGTGCATATCCGGCCGGAGGATTTTGGCATACGTACCTATATAATATCCACAGTTCACAGTGAACCCATTTTTGGTATAAAAACAAACATGCCAAGAAGACAATCAGGTGCTTGAAATCAGCTTCACTAACAGTTAGTGAAAATGGGACCATAAAATAGCTTAAGAAGACCATCAGGTTTGTGAAATAAGCTTCACTAACAGTGAAAGAAACTGGGGATGCTATGCAGCATACTTAGTTTGGAAGTGAACCCATTTTGTGTTAAAAAAACCATGCCAAAGATTGCAATCAGGTTACATTGACAGTATCTGAAAACGAAAATTTCTCCATTATCTGAGCTTATATGTTGCTCTACTACTTTTTTAGCCCAACTATATCGCAAAACCCAAGTGTTGTGCATATCCGGTCGGAGGATTTTGGCATACGTACCTATATAATATCCTCAGTTCACAGTGAACCCATTTTTGGTATAAAAACATACATGCCAAGAAGACAATCAGGTGCTTGAAATCAGCTTCACTAACAGTTAGTGAAAATGGGACCATAAAATAGCTTAAGAAGACCATCAGGTTTGTGAAATAAGCTTCACTAACAGTGAAAGAAACTGGGGATGCTATGCAGCATACTTAGTTTGGAAGTGAACCCATTTTGTGTTAAAAAAACCATGCCAAAGATTGCAATCAGGTTACATTGACAGTATCTGAAAATGAAAATTTCTCCATTATCTGAGCTTATATGTTGCTCTACTACTTTTTTAGCCCAACTATATCGCAAAACCCAAGTGTTGTGCATATCCGGCCGGAGGATTTTGGCATACGTACCTATATAATATCCACAGTTCACAGTGAACCCATTTTTGGTATAAAAACAAACATGCCAAGAAGACAATCAGGTGCTTGAAATCAGCTTCACTAACAGTTAGTGAAAATGGGACCATAAAATAGCTTAAGAAGACCATCAGGTTTGTGAAATAAGCTTCACTAACAGTGAAAGAAACTGGGGATGCTATGCAGCATACTTAGTTTGGAAGTGAACCCATTTTGTGTTAAAAAAACCATGCCAAAGATTGCAATCAGGTTACATTGACAGTATCTGAAAACGAAAATTTCTCCATTATCTGAGCTTATATGTTGCTCTACTACTTTTTTAGCCCAACTATATCGCAAAACCCAAGTGTTGTGCATATCCGGCCGGAGGATTTTGGCATACGTACCTATATAATATCCTCAGTTCACAGTGAACCCATTTTTGGTATAAAAACATACATGCCAAGAAGACAATCAGGTGCTTGAAATCAGCTTCACTAACAGTTAGTGAAAATGGGACCATAAAATAGCTTAAGAAGACCGTCAGGTTTGTGAAATAAGCTTCACTAACAGTGAAAGAAACTGGGGATGCTATGCAGCATACTTAGTTTGGAAGTGAACCCATTTTGTGTTAAAAAAACCATGCCAAAGATTGCAAACAGGTTACATTGACAGTATCTGAAAATGAAAATTTCTCCATTATCTGAGCTTATATGTTGCTCTACTACTTTTTTAGCCCAACTATATCGCAAAACCCAAGTGTTGTGCATATCCGGCCGGAGGATTTTGGCATACGTACCTATATAATATCCACAGTTCACAGTGAACCAATTTTTGGTATAAAAAACATACATGCCAAGAAGACAATCAGGTGCTTGAAATCAGCTTCACTAACAGTTAGTGAAAATGGGACCATAAAATAGCTTAAGAAGACCATCAGGTTTGTGAAATAAGCTTCACTAACAGTGAAAGAAACTGGGGATGCTATGCAGCATACTTAGTTTGGAAGTGAACCCATTTTGTGTTAGAAAAACCATGCCAAAGATTGCAATCAGGTTACATTGACAGTATCTGAAAATGAAAATTTCTCCATTATCTGAGCTTATATGTTGCTCTACTACTTTTTTAGCCCAACTATATCGCAAAACCCAAGTGTTGTGCATATCCGGCCGGAGGATTTTGGCATACGTACCTATATAATATCCACAGTTCACAATGAACCCATTTTTGGTATAAAAACAAACATGCCAAGAAGACAATCAGGTGCTTGAAATCAGCTTCACTAACAGTTAGTGAAAATGGGACCATAAAATAGCTTAAGAAGACCATCAGGTTTGTGAAATACGCTTCACTAACAGTGAAAGAAACTGGGGATGCTATGCAGCATACTTAGTTTGGAAGTGAACCCATTTTGTGTTAAAAAAACCATGCCAAAGATTGCAATCAGGTTACATTGACAGTATCTGAAAACGAAAATTTCTCCATTATCTGAGCTTATATGTTGCTCTACTACTTTTTTAGCCCAACTATATCGCAAAACCCAAGTGTTGTGCATATCCGGCCGGAGGATTTTGGCATACGTACCTATATAATATCCACAGTTCACAGTGAACCCATTTTTGGTATAAAAACAAACATGCCAAGAAGACAATCAGGTGCTTGAAATCAGCTTCACTAACAGTTAGTGAAAATGGGACCATAAAATAGCTTAAGAAGACCATCTGGTTTGTGAAATAAGCTTCACTAACAGTGAAAGAAACTGGGGATGCTATGCAGCATACTTAGTTTGGAAGTGAACCCATTTTGTGTTAAAAAAACCATGCCAAAGATTGCAATCAGGTTACATTGACAGTATCTGAAAACGAAAATTTCTCCATTATCTGAGCTTATATGTTGCTCTACTACTTTTTTAGCCCAACTATATCGCAAAACCCAAGTGTTGTGCATATCCGGCCGGAGGATTTTGGCATACGTACCTATATAATATCCTCAGTTCACAGTGAACCCATTTTTGGTATAAAAACATACATGCCAAGAAGACAATCAGGTGCTTGAAATCAGCTTCACTAACAGTTAGTGAAAATGGGACCATAAAATAGCTTAAGAAGACCGTCAGGTTTGTGAAATAAGCTTCACTAACAGTGAAAGAAACTGGGGATGCTATGCAGCATACTTAGTTTGGAAGTGAACCCATTTTGTGTTAAAAAAAACCATGCCAAAGATTGCAATCAGGTTACATTGACAGTATCTGAAAATGAAAATTTCTCCATTATCTGAGCTTATATGTTGCTCTACTACTTTTTTAGCCCAACTATATCGCAAAACCCAAGTGTTGTGCATATCCGGCCGGAGGATTTTGGCATACGTACCTATATAATATCCACAGTTCACAGTGAACCAATTTTTGGTATAAAAACATACATGCCAAGAAGACAATCAGGTGCTTGAAATCAGCTTCACTAACAGTTAGTGAAAATGGGACCATAAAATAGCTTAAGAAGACCATCAGGTTTGTGAAATAAGCTTCACTAACAGTGAAAGAAACTGGGGATGCTATGCAGCATACTTAGTTTGGAAGTGAACCCATTTTGTGTTAGAAAAACCATGCCAAAGATTGCAATCAGGTTACATTGACAGTATCTGAAAATGAAAATTTCTCCATTATCTGAGCTTATATGTTGCTCTACTACTTTTTTAGCCCAACTATATCGCAAAACCCAAGTGTTGTGCATATCCGGCCGGAGGATTTTGGCATACGTACCTATATAATATCCACAGTTCACAGTGAACCAATTTTTGGTATAAAAACATACATGCCAAGAAGACAATCAGGTGCTTGAAATCAGCTTCACTAACAGTTAGTGAAAATGGGACCATAAAATAGCTTAAGAAGACCATCAGGTTTGTGAAATAAGCTTCACTAACAGTGAAAGAAACTGGGGATGCTATGCAGCATACTTAGTTTGGAACTGAACCCATTTTGTGTTAGAAAAACCATGCCAAAGATTGCAATCAGGTTACATTGACAGTATCTGAAAATGAAAATTTCTCCATTATCTGAGCTTATATGTTGCTCTACTACTTTTTTAGCCCAACTATATCGCAAAACCCAAGTGTTGTGCATATCCGGCCGGAGGATTTTGGCATACGTACCTATATAATATCCTCAGTTCACAGTGAACCCATTTTTGGTATAAAAACAAACGTGCCAAGAAGGCAATCAGGTGCTTGAAATCAGCTTCACTAACAGTTAGTGAAAATGGGACCATAAAATAGCTTAAGAAGACCATCAGGTTTGTGAAATAAGCTTCACTAACAGTGAAAGAAACTGGGGATGCTATGCAGCATACTTAGTTTGGAAGTGAACCCATTTTGTGTTAGAAAAACCATGCCAAAGATTGCAATCAGGTTACATTGACAGTATCTGAAAATGAAAATTTCTCCATTATCTGAGCTTATATGTTGCTCTACTACTTTTTTAGCCCAACTATATCGCAAAACCCAAGTGTTGTGCATATCCGGCCGGAGGATTTTGGCATACGTACCTATATAATATCCACAGTTCACAATGAACCCATTTTTGGTATAAAAACAAACATGCCAAGAAGACAATCAGGTGCTTGAAATCAGCTTCACTAACAGTTAGTGAAAATGGGACCATAAAATAGCTTAAGAAGACCATCAGGTTTGTGAAATAAGCTTCACTAACAGTGAAAGAAACTGGGGATGCTATGCAGCATACTTAGTTTGGAAGTGAACCCATTTTGTGTTAAAAAAACCATGCCAAAGATTGCAATCAGGTTACATTGACAGTATCTGAAAACGAAAATTTCTCCATTATCTGAGCTTATATGTTGCTCTACTACTTTTTTAGCCCAACTATATCGCAAAACCCAAGTGTTGTGCATATCCGGCCGGAGGATTTTGGCATACGTACCTATATAATATCCACAGTTCACAGTGAACCCATTTTTGGTATAAAAACAAACATGCCAAGAAGACAATCAGGTGCTTGAAATCAGCTTCACTAACAGTTAGTGAAAATGGGACCATAAAATAGCTTAAGAAGACCATCAGGTTTGTGAAATAAGCTTCACTAACAGTGAAAGAAACTGGGGATGCTATGCAGCATACTTAGTTTGGAAGTGAACCCATTTTGTGTTAAAAAAACCATGCCAAAGATTGCAATCAGGTTACATTGACAGTATCTGAAAACTAAAATTTCTCCATTATCTGAGCTTATATGTTGCTCTAACTACTTTTTTAGCCCAACTATATCGCAAAACCCAAGTGTTGTGCATATCCGGCCGGAGGATTTTGGCATACGTACCTATATAATATCCTCAGTTCACAGTGAACCCATTTTTGGTATAAAAACATACATGCCAAGAAGACAATCAGGTGCTTGAAATCAGCTTCACTAACAGTTAGTGAAAATGGGACCATAAAATAGCTTAAGAAGACCGTCAGGTTTGTGAAATAAGCTTCACTAACAGTGAAAGAAACTGGGGATGCTATGCAGCATACTTAGTTTGGAAGTGAACCCATTTTGTGTTAAAAAAAACCATGCCAAAGATTGCAATCAGGTTACATTGACAGTATCTGAAAATGAAAATTTCTCCATTATCTGAGCTTATATGTTGCTCTACTACTTTTTTAGCCCAACTATATCGCAAAACCCAAGTGTTGTGCATATCCGGCCGGAGGATTTTGGCATACGTACCTATATAATATCCTCAGTTCACAGTGAACCCATTTTTGGTATAAAAACAAACATGCCAAGAAGGCAATCAGGTGCTTGAAATCAGCTTCACTAACAGTTAGTGAAAATGGGACCATAAAATAGCTTAAGAAGACCGTCAGGTTTGTGAAATAAGCTTCACTAACAGTGAAAGGAAACTGGGGATGCTATGCAGCATACTTAGTTTGGAAGTGAACCCATTTTGTGTTAAAAAAACCATGCCAAGACTGCAATCAGGTTACATTGACAGTATCTGAAAATGAAAATTTCTCCATTATCTGAGCTTATATGTTGCTCTACTACTTTTTTAGCCCAACTATATCGCAAAACCCAAGTGTTGTGCATATCCGGCCGGAGGATTTTGGCATACGTACCTATATAATATCCTCAGTTCACAGTGAACCCATTTTTGGTATAAAAACATACATGCCAAGAAGACAATCAGGTGCTTGAAATCAGCTTCACTAACAGTTAGTGAAAATGGGACCATAAAATAGCTTAAGAAGACCATCAGGTTTGTGAAATAAGCTTCACTAACAGTGAAAGAAACTGGGGGATGCTATGCAGCATACTTAGTTTGGAAGTGAACCCATTTTGTGTTAGAAAAACCATGCCAAAGATTGCAATCAGGTTACATTGACAGTATCTGAAAATGAAAATTTCTCCATTATCTGAGCTTATATGTTGCTCTCACTACTTTTTTAGCCCAACTATATCCCAAAACCCAAGTGTTGTGCATATCCGGCCGGAGGATTTTGGCATACGTACCTATATAATATCCTCAGTTCACAGTGAACCCATTTTTTGTATAAAAACATACATGCCAAGAAGACAATCAGGTGCTTGAAATCAGCTTCACTAACAGTTAGTGAAAATGGGACCATAAAATAGCTTAAGAAGACCATCAGGTTTGTGAAATAAGCTTCACTAACAGTGAAAGAAACTGGGGATGCTATGCAGCATACTTAGTTTGGAAGTGAACCCATTTTGTGTTAAAAAAACCATGCCAAAGATTGCAATCAGGTTACATTGACAGTAATCTGAAAACGAAAATTTCTCCATTATCTGAGCTTATATGTTGCTCTAACTACTTTTTTAGCCCAACTATATCGCAAAACCCAAGTGTTGTGCATATCCGGCCGGAGGATTTTGGCATACGTACCTATATAATATCCACAGTTCACAGTGAACCCATTTTTGGTATAAAAACAAACATGCCAAGAAGACAATCAGGTGCTTGAAATCAGCTTCACTAACAGTTAGTGAAAATGGGACCATAAAATAGCTTAAGAAGACCATCAGGTTTGTGAAATAAGCTTCACTAACAGTGAAAGAAACTGGGGATGCTATGCAGCATACTTAGTTTGGAAGTGAACCCATTTTGTGTTAAAAAACCATGCCAAAGATTGCAATCAGGTACATTGACAGTATCTGAAAACGAAATTTCTCCATTATCTGAGCTTCTATGTTGCTCTACTACTTTTTTAGCCCAACTATATCGCAAAACCCAAGTGTTGGTGCATATCCGGCCGGAGGATTTTGGCATACGTACCTATATAATATCCTCAGTTCACAGTGAACCCATTTTTGGTATAAAAACATACATGCCAAGAAGACAATCAGGTGCTTGAAATCAGCTTCACTAACAGTTAGTGAAAATGGGACCATAAAATAGCTTAAGAAGGACCGTCAGGTTTGTGAAATAAGCTTCACTAACAGTGAAAGAAACTGGGGATGCTATGCAGCATACTTAGTTTGGGAAGTGAACCCATTTTGTGTTAAAAAATAAAAAAAACCATGCCAAAGATTGCAATCAGGTTACATTGACAGTATCTGAAAATGAAAATTTCTCCATTATCTGAGCTTATATGTTGCTCTACTACTTTTTTAGCCCAACTATATCGCAAAACCCAAGTGTTGTGCATATCCGGCCGGAGGATTTTGGCATACGTACCTATATAATATCCACAGTTCACAGTGAACCAATTTTTGGTATAAAAACATACATGCCAAGAAGACAATCAGGTGCTTGAAATCAGCTTCACTAACAGTTAGTGAAAATGGGACCATAAAATAGCTTACGAAGACCATCAGGTTTGTGAAATAAGCTTCACTAACAGTGAAAGAAACTGGGGATGCTATGCAGCATACTTAGTTTGGAAGTGACCCATTTTGTGTTAGAAAAAACCATGCCAAGATTGCAATCAGGTTACATTGACAGTATCTGAAAATGAAAATTTCTCCATTTATCTGAGCTTATATGTTGCTCTACTACTTTTTTTAGCCCCAACTAATCGCAAAACCCAAGTGTTGTGCATATCCGGCCGGGAGGATTTTGCTTACGTACCTATATAATATCCACAGTTCACAGTGAACCAATTTTTGGTATAAAAACCATACATGCCAAGAAGACAATCAGGTGCTTGAATCAGCTTCACTAACAGTTAGTGAAAATGGACCATAAAATAGCTTAAGAAGACCATCAGGGTTTGTGAAATAAGCTTCACTAACAGTGAAAGAAACTGGGGATGCTATGCAGCAATACTTAGTTTGGAACTGAACCCATTTTGTGTTAGAAAAACCATGCCAAAGATTGCAATCAGGTTACATTGACAGTATCTGAAAATGAAAATTTCTCCCTTATCTGAGCTTATATGTTGCTCTACTACTTTTTTAGCCCAACTATATCGCAAAACCCAAGTGTTGTGCATATCCGGCCGGAGGATTTTGGCATAACGTACCTATATAATATCCTCAGTTCACAGTGAACCCATTTTTGGTATAAAAACAAACATGCCAAGAAGGCAATCAGGTGCTTGAATCAGCTTCACTACCAGTTAGTGAAAATGGGACCATAAAATAGCTTAAGAAGACCATCAGGTTTGTGAAATAAGCTCACTAACAGTGAAAGAAACTGGGGATGCTATGCAGCCATACTTAGTTTGGAAGTGAACCCATTTTGTGTTAGAACAACCATGCCAAAGATTGCAATCAGGGTTACATTGCCAGTATCTGAAAATGAAAATTTCTCCATTATCTGAGCTTATATGTTGCTCCTACTACTTTTTTAGCCCAACTATATCGCAAAACCCCAAGTGTTGTGCATATCCGGCCGGAGGATTTTGGCATACGTACCTATATAATATCCACAGTTCACAGTGAACCCATTTTTGGTATAAAAACAAACATGCCAAGAAGACAATCAGGTGCTTGAAATCAGCTTCACTAACAGTTAGTGAAAATGGGACCATAAAATAGCTTAAGAAGACCATCAGGTTTGTGAAATAAGCTTCACTAACAGTGAAAGAAACTGGGGATGCTATGCAGCATACTTAGTTTGGAAGTGAACCCATTTTGTGTTAAAAAACCATGCCAAAGATTGCAATCAGGTTACATTACAGTATCTGAAAATGAAAATTTCTCCATTATCTGAGCTTATATGTTGCTCTACTACTTTTTTAGCCCAACTATATCGCAAAACCCAAGTGTTGTGCATATCCGGCCGGAGGATTTTGGCATACGTACCTATATAATATCCTCAGTTCACAGTGAACCCATTTTTGGTATAAAAACAAACATGCCAAGAAGACAATCAGGTGCTGAAATCAGCTTCACTAACAGTTAGTGAAAATGGGACCATAAAATAGCTTAAGAAGACCATCAGGTTTGTGAAATAAGCTTCACTAACAGTGAAAGAAACTGGGGATGCTATGCAGCATACTTAGTTTGGAAGTGAACCCATTTGTGTTAAAAAAACCATGCCAAAGATTGCAATCAGGTTACATTGACAGTATCTGAAAATGAAAATTTCTCCATTATCTGAGCTTATATGTTGCTCTACTACTTTTTTAGCCCAACTATATCGCAAAACCCAAGTGTTGTGCATATCCGGCCGGAGGATTTTGGCATACGTACCTATATAATCCTCAGTTCACAGTGAACCCATTTTTGGTATAAAAACACATGCCAAGAAGACAATCAGGTGCATGAAATCAGCTTCACTAACAGTTAGTGAAAATGGGACCAAAAAAGCTTAAGAAGACCATCAGGTTTGTGAAATAAGCTTCACTAACAGTGAAAGAAACTGGGGATGCTATGCAGCATACTTAGTTTGGAAGTGAACCCATTTTGTGTTAAAAAACCATGCCAAAGATTGCAATCAGGTTACATTGACAGTATCTGAAAATGAAAATTTCTCCATTATCTGAGCTTATATGTTGCTCTACTACTTTTTTAGCCCAACTATATCGCAAAACCCAAGTGTTGTGCATATCCGGCCGGAGGATTTTGGCATACGTACCTATATAATATCCTCAGTTCACAGTGAACCCATTTTTGGTATAAAAACAAACATGCCAAGAAGACAATCAGGTGCATGAAATTAGCTTCACTAACAGTTAAGTGAAAATGGGACCAAAAATAGCTTAAGAAGACCATCAGGTTTGTGAAATAAGCTTCACTAACAGTGAAAGAAACTGGGATGCTATGCAGCATACTTAGTTTGGAAGTGAACCCATTTTGTGTTAAAAAAACCATGCCAAAGATTGCAATCAGGTTACATTGACAGTATCTGAAAATGAAAATTTCTCCATTATCTGAGCTTATATGTTGCTCTACTACTTTTTAGCCCAACTATATCGCAAAACCCAAGTGTTGTGCATATCCGGCCGGAGGATTTTGGCATACGTACCTATATAATCCTCAGTTCACAGTGAACCCATTTTGGTATAAAAACATGCCAAGAAGACAATCAGGTGCATGAAATCAGCTTCACTAACAGTTAAGTGAAAATGGGACCATAAAATAGCTTAAGAAGACCATCAGGTTTGTGAAATAAGCTTCACTAACAGTGAAAGAAACTGGGGATGCTATGCAGCATACTTAGTTTGGAAGTGAACCCATTTTGTGTTAAAAAAATGCCAAAGATTGCAATCAGGTTACATTGACAGTATCTGAAAATGAAAAATTTCTCCATTATCTGAGCTTATATGTTGCTCTACTACTTTTTTAGCCCAACTATATCGCAAAACCCAAGTGTTGTGCATATCCGGCCGGAGGATTTTGGCATACGTACCTATATAATCCTCAGTTCACAGTGAACCCATTTTTGGTATAAAAACAAACATGCCAAGAAGACAATCAGGTGCTTGAAATCAGCTTCACTAACAGTTAGTGAAAATGGGACCATAAAATAGCTTAAGAAGACCATCAGGTTTGTGAAATAAGCTTCACTAACAGTGAAAGAAACTGGGGATGCTATGCAGCATACTTAGTTTGGAAGTGAACCCATTTGTGTTAAAAAACCATGCCAAAGATTGCAATCAGGTTACATTGAAGTATCTGAAAATGAAAATTTCTCCATTATCTGAGCTTATATGTTGCTCTACTACTTTTTTAGCCCAACTATATCGCAAAACCCAATGTTGTGCATATCCGGCCGGAGGATTTTGGCATACGTACCTATATACCATCAGTTCACAGTGAACCCATTTTTGGTATAAAAACAAACATGCCAAGAAGACAATCAGGTGCATGAAATCAGCTTCACTAACAGTTAAGTGAAAATGGGACCATAAAATAGCTTAAGAAGACCATCAGGTTTGTGAAATAAGCTTCACTAACAGTGAAAGAAACTGGGATGCTATGCAGCATACTTAGTTTGGAAGTGAACCCATTTTGTGTTAAAAAAACCATGCCAAAGATTGCAATCAGGTTACATTAACAGTATCTGAAAATGAAAATTTCTCCATTATCTGAGCTTATATGTTGCTCTACTACTTTTTTAGCCCAACTATATCGCAAAACCCAAGTGTTGTGCATATCCGGCCGGAGGATTTTGGCATACGTACCTATATAATCCTCAGTTCACAGTGAACCCATTTTTGGTATAAAAAAAACATGCCAAGAAGACAATCAGGTGCATGAAATCAGCTTCACTAACAGTTAAGTGAAAATGGACCATAAAATAGCTTAAGAAGACCATCAGTTTGTGAAATAAGCTTCACTAACAGTGAAAGAAACTGGGGATGCTATGCAGCATACTTAGTTTGGAAGTGAACCCATTTTGTGTTAAAAAAACCATGCCAAAGATTGCAATCAGGTTACATTAACAGTATCTGAAAATGAAAAATTTTCCATTATCTGAGCTTATATGTTGCTCTACTACTTTTTTAGCCCAACTATATCGCAAAACCCAAGTGTTGTGCATATCCGGCCGGAGGATTTTGCATACGTACCTATATAATCCTCAGTTCACAGTGAACCCATTTTTGGTATAAAAACAAACATGCCAAGAAGACAATCAGGTGCATGAAATCAGCTTCACTAACAGTTAAGTGAAAATGGGACCAAAAATAGCTTAAGAAGACCATCAGGTTTGTGAAATAAGCTTCACTAACAGTGAAAGAAACTGGGGATGCTATGCAGCATACTTAGTTTGGAAGTGAACCCATTTTGTGTTAAAAAAAACCATGCCAAAGATTGCAATCAGGTTACATTAACAGTATCTGAAAATGAAAAATTTCTCCATTATCTGAGCTTATATTTGTCTCTACTACTTTTTTAGCCCAACTATATCGCAAAACCCAATGTTGTGCATATCCGGCCGGAGGATTTTGGCATACGTACCTATATAATATCCTCAGTTCACAGTGAACCCATTTTTGGTATAAAAACAAACATGCCAAGAAGACAATCAGGTGCATGAAATCAGCTTCACTAACAGTTAAGTGAAAATGGGACCATAAAATAGCTTAAGAAGACCATCAGGTTTGTGAAATAAGCTTCACTAACATGTGAAAGAAACTGGGGATGCTATGCAGCATACTTAGTTTGGAAGTGAACCCATTTTGTGTTAAAAAAACCATGCCAAAGATTGCAATCAGGTTACATTAACAGTATCTGAAAATGAAAATTTCTCCATTATCTGAGCTTATATGTTGCTCTACTACTTTTTTAGCCCAACTATATCGCAAAACCCAATTGTTGTGCATATCCGGCCGGAGGATTTTGGCATACGTACCTATAAATATCCAAGTTCACAGTGAACCCATTTTTGGTATAAAAACAAACATGCCAAGAAGACAATCAGGTGCATGAAATCACTTCACTAACAGTTAAGTGAAAATGGACCATAAAAGCTTAAAAGACCATCAGGTTTGTGAAATAAGCTTCACTAACAGTGAAAGAAACTGGGATGCTATGCAGCATACTTAGTTTGGAAGTGAACCCATTTTGTTAAAAAAACCATGCCAAAGATTGCAATCAGGTTACATTAACAGTATCTGAAAATGAAAATTTCTCCATTATCTGAGCTTATATGTTGCTCTACTACTACTTTTTTAGCCCAACTATATCGCAAAACCCAATGTTGTGCATATCCGCCGGAGGATTTTGGCATACGTACCTATATACCATCCTCAGTTCACAGTGAACCCATTTTTGGTATAAAAACAAACATGCCAAGAAGACAATCAGGTGCATGAAATCAGCTTCACTAACAGTTAAGTGAAAATGGGACCATAAAAATAGCTTAAGAAGACCTCAGGTTTGTGAAATAAGCTTCACTAACAGTGAAAGAAACTGGGGATGCTATGCAGCATACTTAGTTTGGAAGTGAACCCATTTTGTGTTAAAAAAATCATTGCCAAAGATTGCAATCAGGTTACATTGAATATCTGATAAATGAAAATTTCTTCATTATCTGAGCTTATATGTTTGCTCTAACTTTTTTTAAGCCCAACTATATCGCAAAACCCAAGTGTTG